>PVJC01001667.1:0-89839 GCA_004026665.1 Murina feae | reverse complement strand
GTCCTGGGTCCTGCGCTGTCCCGCTCTGTGCACTCAGGAGGTCCCTCAGCCCGGCCTGTGCCCTCTCACAGTCTGGGACCCCTCGGGGGATGTCCACCTGCTGGCTGCCTGACCAGCCTGGGTGAAGGGCTTTAAAGCTGCCCACAGCTCCCATTGCCCAACATCCCAGCAAGGCCGGCTGGACGCTCCTATAATTGATGCTGTTCCTTTAAGGCAGCCTTTTACTAATGAATCCTCCTCTCTGCCTCACCTCGCAGCTTCTATAATGAAACAATTGTTACACTTAATTGTTGCAAATGTGCGGTTTTGCTTCAGGCCAAACAAAGGCTAAGGAGCCAGCAAGCAGGTAGTTTCACTCTCGCTCCTGCTGCATGGACGCTGCCTAAATGTTTACTCAGGTCCGTGAGTGGCGACCGCCATGTTGGCTGGGCTAATTTGCATACAGCCGTTCTGATTGGCTGTGGGCGTCCCGGAGAAACGGTTAATTTTACTATTCCGCTTTTATTAGTTTAGATTCCCCACTCTAAGCCTACTGTTCTTCATACGGAAAATGGGGATTTAAATTAAAACACACACACACACACACATGTGCAGTGATATTTTGAGGACTAAATAAACTAGCATACTGCAAACCACCTAACAGAAGGCTGGCACATAGAAGACAATCTAAGAACCTTCTGAGCCTCATTTCCCTCATCACGAGTAAACCTGTAGCTGGACCCATCCATTCCCTTCTCTTCTAGGAGCCTCCTTCACTTACACTATTTCTCTTTCATTGTCTTTCTCAAAACAATATAAACCGGAGCAGAATTATGTATATAGCATTTTAAAAAATAAGAGGGAAGTCAATGAGAACCCTACATCTTTGAAAACCTTTAGTTTTCTACCATATGTGGAGCAGGTACGTTTTGTGATCATGTACATGTATACTTTTGTGCCCTGCCCTCTTCACTTAATATTTTATCTATGCACCATAGACACCCTCCTCTGTAGCATCCTTCTATGTAGCATCTCATATTAAAAACCAACCCAATTGAAAGTCTCATCATGTATTTAACTATTCATCTACATCCCAATAGTTGGCTTGCTTTTGACCTGGAACTGTTATCAGCAATATACTTGTGCACATTCTGAGCACATAACTTTCTCTTTTGGTTTGTTCCTTAGGATAAACTTCTGTGCTAAATCAAAGAAAATGCACATTTTTATGGCTTTTACTAGAGGCCTGGTGCACAAAAATTTGTGCACTTGGGGGGTCCCTCAGCCCGGCCTGTGCCCTCTCATAGTCTGGGACCCCTTGAGGTATGTCTACCTGCTGGCGTGCCTGGCCAGCCTGGGTGAGGGGTTGATGGCGGTTTCAGGCTGCCCACAGCCCCTTCAAGGTTTGGGTCCCTACTGGGGTGCCTGGCTAGAAGCAGGTATCTGGGATTTATTCAACTTCTATAATTGAAACTTTGTTGCCTTGTTCTCCTGCTCGAAGCCTGGGTTGCCCCTGGCAACCCAAGGTCCCAGCCCGGCAAGTATCTGGGGTTTGTTTATCTTCTATAATTGAAATTTTGTAGCCTTGAGTGGAGCTCAGGGCCTACAGGGCTCTGGCTTCCTCCATTGCCCGGGGCAACTCCACCTCTGTAGCCGGGACATCTTAGTTAAGTTAATTTGCATATTTGCTCCTGATTGGTTGGTGGGTATGGCTTGTGGGTGTAAAGGAGTGAGGGTTGATTTGCATATTACTCTTTTATTAGATTAGATATATTTGATACCTAGTTTCCAAAAAGGTAGTTCTAGTTTGTATCAGTGCTTTCAGTAAACTTGTGCAAAGCTTTGACCATAAAATTATTGGGAATTTGATTTCCCTTCCTTCCGCTATATAGTTGTGACTATATAGTCATCAACTGTATGGCACTGCTTTGGTTGATAAAATGACTTTATTATCACTTAATTTGCATTGTTATTTTATTTATGGCTTATTGAATAAGTCATACTATTTTTAAAAATATATATTTTATTGATTTTTCACAGAGAGGAAGGGAGAGAGATAGAGAGTCAGAAACATCGATGAGAGAGAAACATCAATCAGCTGCCTCCTGCACACTCTCCACTGGGGATGTGCTCGCAACCAAGGTACATGCCCTTGACCGGAATCGAACCTGAGACCCTTGAGTCCACAGGCCGATGCTCTATCCACTGAGTCAAACCGGTCAGGACAGTCATACTATTTTTGCACATTTATTGATTACTAGGGGCCTGGTGCACAAAAATTTGTGCACTTGGGGTGGAGGGAGTCCCTCAGCCCAGCCTGTGCCCTCTCACAGTCTGGGACCCCTCAGTGGATGTCCTATGATGGCCCTAGTCTGCCAGGCACCTTTTGTGTGTGTGTGTGTGTGTGTGTGTGTGTGTGTGGCCACTGGGGACCTGCCCCCAGCTGCATCTGAGGCTCGGAGCAGTCCTCCTGTGTGTGTCTACCTGCTGGGGACCTGCCCCCAGGCACACTGTCAAGGCTTGGAGCAGGCATCCCCTCTATGTTGATCTCTCAGACTCTTGCCCGCCCCTGCATGTTGTTCTCTTTTTTGACCTGTGGCCAGGGCTGGGTGCTGCCTGCCTCCCAAGCTTGCCTACTGCCCATCTTCCTCCAGCCACCAGAAAGCAGGGAAAACCCTGCCTCATGGTCAGGCCAGCCTTTTCCTGCTCCCTGATCCCCAGAAGGGACCTGGGAAGCCGCCAAGCAGGCCGCCAACTCTTTCCCACTCACCCGTCCCCTGCTGCCTTGCTTTCCCACTTCCCGGTGCCGCCAAGGGGTCTGGGAAGCTGCCAAGCAGGACCCCGGCCCCTGTAGCCTTGCTTTCCTGCTCCCTGGTGCCCCGCAAAGGACCTGGGCAGCCGCCAAGCAGGCCAAGACCCCCCCCGCCGCCGCCTCTTTCCCTCTCCTCGTCCCACCACCTTGCTTTCCCGCTCCCCGGTGCCCTGTGAGGGGCCTGAGAAGCCCACCAAGCAGGCCACTGACCCCCTGCTGCCTCTTTCTCGCTCCCTGATGCCCCTCCAAGGGCCTGGACAGCTGCCAAGCAGGCTGCCAACCCCCTGCCGCCTCTTACCCGCTTCCCGGTGCCCCGCAAAGGGCCTGAGGAGCCCACCAAGCAGGTTGCCGACCCCCTGCCGCCTCTTACCCGCTTCCCCGTGCCCTCCAACCCTGCTACCTTTTTCCCACTCACGGGTCCTGGGTCCTGCGCTGTTCCGCCCTGCAGCCGCTCTGTGCACTCGAGAGATCCCTCAGCCCGGCCTGTGCCCTCTCACAGTCTGGGACCCCTCTTGGGATGTCCACCTGCTGGGGTACCTGACCAGCTTGGGTGAGGGGCTGATGGCTGTCTTCAGGCTGGCCAAGCCCCACAGGAACGTCTCTCACCCCATTGGTTTGTGGCCAGTGTGGGTGATGGGCTGATTGGCGCTTTCAGGCTTTAAGGCTGCCCACAGCTCCCATTGACCCAACGTCCCAGCAAGGCTGGCTGGATGCAGGTTCTGGGGTTTGTTTATCTTCTATAATTGATGCATTGTTCCTTTAAGGCGAGGCCTAATAAGAAGCTTCAGCTCCCGGCTTCTATAATGGCACAATGTTACTCTTACACTCAGGCCCAGCTTCCTTCAGCTCCCTAGGATTCTATGATTTATACATTGTTGCAAAATGTTTTGCTTTGTTTTGCTTTGAGGCAGGCTAAGCCAAGCCCTTGCGCAGGCAGTTTCCCTTTTGCTCCTGCTGCAACGGACGCTGCCATTTACTCTGTGAGTGGCGGCCGCCATGTTGGCTGGGCTAATTTGCATACAGTCGCTCTGATTGGCTGTTGGGCGTCCCGAAGAAACGGTTAATTTTACTATTCCGCTTTTATTAGTTTAGATATTTTCTTATACTGTTCTCTATATTTTATCACCTTAGTTAATCATTTTATCACCTTAGTCTACAAATGAAAACCAAGCTTTAACTTTCCTAAAATGAACCTTCTTTTGGGTTTTTGCTTTTAAATATTTTCTAAATTAAAAAAAATTGTTAATCCTCACTCCAAGATATTTCTCCATTGATTTTTTAGAGAGAGTGGAAGAGAGAAGGAAATACAGAGAGAAACACTGATGTGAGAGAAACACATCACTTGATTGCCTCACCTGACCAGGGCCCCGCACCAGGGAGGAACCTGCAACCAAGGTACTTACCCTTGACCAGAATTGAACCTGGGACCATTTGGTCTGCAGGTCAATGACCTATCCACAAAAACAAAAATAGTAAACATTTTAAAGAAAAACACTGAAAAATAAAAATTTATTTTAATGTAACCACCATGCAATAATTAATTTTAAAATTCATTATATTACCATAAATTTGTATTGCATCAGTATATACAAAGTTAGCCCTGGCCTGGTGGCTCCGTTGGATAGAGTGTTGTCTCATATACTAATGGTTGCACGGTTCAATCCCTGGTCAGTGTATATCTGAGGCAACTGATCAATGTTTCTCTCTCACATAGATGTTTCTCTCTCTCTCTCTTTCTCTCTCCATCCCTCTCTCTATAAAAGATCAATAAAAACATGCCCTTAGGTGAGGATTTAAACAAACATACAAAATTAGGCTAATTTTGAATGTGGTTTAATATTCTATTTTTTTACTCAGTGTTATATCAGTATTTTCTGATATCCTCAGTCTTTCAGAACATTAAGTGGTCAAACTATATTTCATAAAAAGTTATATAATGCATTTCACTGTTTCCCTATTATACACTTAGACTAGAAACATGTTTCCTGCCATTATAGTTAATATTTCATTGAGGATCCTTACAGATGAATATGTGTACTCATGTTTGACTGTTCAGGATATGTTTCTGGAAGATTACTGATTCTACAGATATAAATCTTCTAAAGACTCAATTCACATCATCAAATTGCATTTCAATTAAGTTGTGCCAACTTACCCTTTCTTATAATGTATGAGTGCCTGTCTAATGCATTCTTGCCAACACTAGGATTATCTCTGAAAAATCTTTGGTACTTTAATACTTGAAAAATATTCTCCATTAAATTCACATTTTCTTGATTATTAAAGAGGTTGGTCATTTTTTATATGTCCACAGTTGTGATTTTACTTACATGAATTACTTCTTTCCTTTGCCTATTTTTGTTTTGAGATTTGAGTGATATTTTTATTGGATTTTAAACATACTTTATAGATAAAGAATATTTTTCTATTATTAGTATATATTTTTATAAATAGTTTTCTTGGCAAGAAATGTTTATTTAAAGTTTTATATGATCATGATTGGGGTAGAGATGTCTTTTTCATTCATTACATGTAATCTTAGAAAGCTTTTCTCTATCACAAAATCCTTAAGACCCTTGAAGTATTATCTACCAGTTCCTTTTCTTTCTTTCTTTTGTGCCTTGCCCTCTTCAGTTAATCTTTCTTTCCCCCTTCCTCCCTTTCTCCTTTCCTTCTTTCCTTCTTTCCTTCCTTCCTTCCCTCCTTCCTTCCTTCCTTCCTTCCTTCCTTCCTTCCTTCCTTCCTTCCTTCCTTCCTTCATCTATCACCTAAGTTTAGCAAATAAATTAATCTGTACTTTGTTGTATTTTATGGTGTGTAATAAAGAGCCAGAAAAATCTTTTGTTATTATTATATAGAAAATTTCCTTAATATTATTTGTTGAATAATCCATCCATTTATTGTATTATCACTTTACCTCAGTTTTACTAAGTTTAACCAAAAATCTAAGTGATTACTAGTAAACTTAGCACTACAGATAAGTAACAGTGCTGGGATGTGAACTCTGCAGTGTGGCCTCAGATTCCCTGCTTTTGGCCACTGTTCAGGACCTGACTGACCTCTTGACATAAGTAGGCACACGTACCTTTCTCTAGTCACTGGGCCTGCAAGCCCTTAGAAATCAGGCTGCCCAAGTGCTCCATTTTACAAGTGAGGATTAGAGAAGTAATGGCAAATGAATGTCAAAACTGGGACGAAAATCCTGGTCTTCTCACTTCATTTTCCAGCTCTTGCAAGTAGAAGGACCTTCCAATAGTCTACTTTGGAACAAACTGGGCTTGCCCTAAAGCTCTTGAGTAGCCTTCAAATCTTTTAAAGTGACAAGCAACATTTATCTGCATTTCATAATTCCTTTCAACCAATTTAAAGAAAATCATTTCTTTAAGTCAGAGATAATGATTTCAAAGGCTTTCATTATAAAGCTTTGTGGGTCTTCATGATGGTATTTCAAGTAAATTATGTTATGTTTTTAAATGCAAAGGAAACATGGATGAAAAGCAAAACCTGAGCAATTAAAAGAAAACTTGTATGCATAAAGAAGGGTGGGCAAAAGTAGGTTTACAGTCATTTGTATGGAAAATAATCTAATCTAATAAAAGAGTAATATGCAAATTAACCATCACTCTGAGACACCTAAGCCACACCCACAAGCCAGACCACACCCATCAGCCAATCAGAGTGGCTGTACACAAATTAACCCAGCCAAGATGGTGGTCGGCAGCCACAGAGCTAGAGCAAACAGAAGGCTTCTGTTTGGAGGAAACTGCCTGCCTAGGCCGGCTGGGCCTCGGCTCAAGGAAACATAGTTTAAATTATAGAAGCCATGGAGCTGAAGCAAACAGGAGGCTTCATTCCCTGCCTAGGCCTCCGCTCAAAGCAACAAAGTTTCAATTGTAGAAGATGAATAAACCCCAGAACCTGATTCCAGCCAACCTCACTGGGACGATGGGTCAATGGGAGCTGTGGGCAGCCTGAAAATGGCTCTCGGCCCCTCACCCAGGCTAGTCAGGTACCCCATTAGGGACCCAAACCCTGAAGGGGATATGGGCAGCCTATAAAAGGCCCTCAGCCCCTCACCCAGGCTGGCCACACCCCATGGGGTAAGGGTCCCCACTGGGGAGCTTGGCCAGCCTGCAAACAGCCATCAGCCCCTCACACAGGCTGGCCAGGCACACCAGCAGGTGGACATCCCCCGAGGGGTCCAGACTGCAAGAGGGCACAGGTCGGGCTGAGGACCCCCTACCCCTAAGTGCACAAATTTTTGTGCACCAGGCCCCTAGTGTAATAAATAATAATACAAAAATAAACTCTGTGTTTCACATACACACAATTGTAAACCTACTTTTGCCCACCCTGTAAGTCTTGTAAATTTATTGAAGATGCCAAAATGAATGCAGTCCTAAATCATGTGGATATAGCAACACCTACAAAACTGATCCCCGTTTGCTAACTGAGCAATGTGAAAATATCAGAAATTCATACCTATGGGGTGAGGACCTTCCTCATTGAACTTAACTGATCATATTTGATGAGGAATGAGTTGGGAACTTCGGTCCTAGGGATGTTATCTATTAACAGTTTACTGTTGGAGGTCTTCATGATGATTTCTTGTTCTCTGAAATTTCCATATACTTATGGAGCTCCAGAAATTATTTCCTGGCTGCTCTTTCAGCTGTTGTGGCACTGACCCTGACTGAACTCTCATCACCCATATCTCTGAAGGCCACTTTATAGCATTTGTCATGACCTCTTATTTTCTACTTGATAGTGGATCTAAAAAAAATTTTGTGCTCATCATGGGCAGCCTCTTGGAAGGCTGATTAATGGCAGGTACCAAGTGAGTGTATTTTCTGTTTAATGGGACTGAGCCATTTTGAGTAAGCATTTCCAGTAGCCACAGTTCCAAGCACCTACTTTCCCAGTGTTCAGTTCTCTCCCATGGAGGCAGGTAGCACCAATGGGAAGATAGTGATGTCATTCAACAGACTACATTGAATAACTTGGGATCTCCTCTTGGGGCCTGAGGGGTGAAGTCCTAACTCCCAAGTATGACATTCCAGACAATCCATCAATGTTATGCATCCTAATATATCCCCCAGTTCCCTTCATGACAGCCATACCAAGGACACTCCTGAACACGCCTGTTCTTTCACCCCTCCATGCCTTTGCTTCTGCCATTGCTTCTGTCTGAGTTGTTTTTCTCCTTACTCTGCTTCTTCATAAGTTATACTTTAAAGGTTCCCAGTGCTCTCCAAAGCCTTCCCCTGATTCTGACCCTTTCTTCCTAGTGCCTTTCCACCTTCACTCCTGCCCTACAGGGGCTGGGAGAGATTTGCTCTTTTGGGCTCCATATATGTCAGAGATTTGTATGTAGTAGGAATTGCATTCAGCTATGAATGCATGAACTTTCTAAAAATGTCTCTAACCTATTATGAGTTGTATTTTTCTCCTTAAATGTGTGTCTGGAGGTTGACATTCCAGGGCTAATAGGATGGTGGCTCTGCCAGAGACTAGGCTTTTTCTATTTTTTGGATGATCTATCCTTGGCATTGCATTCTCACCCAGGGAATGTTTATTTCTGGGAGGTCCTCAAGGGCAGGGCCTGTATCATTAATTCATTTGGCATTTTTAAATTATTCATATCCTTCAGGGAACACAGAATAGTGCCTGGAACATAGTGACTATGCAATAAATGCTCGTCAAATGAATGATAAATAAATGAAAAGTGAGATAACTTCTCACTTGGAAAAAAAGAGGAAATGCAACCCCAGAGTCATGACCTATAACATCTAAGAGGAGCATTCAGTGTGTTTCCATATTTGCCTCAGATATCATACTTTGGTTTGTCTGAGAAAACATCCATTTTCAGGACTTTAGTACATTGATCTAAAAAATGAACTTAAAATATTAGACAGCCTCCAAGTTAGATTCTAATGTATTCCTAAAAACAAAGGTTATAAATTGGAATGTGCTTCTTATAGAAACAATATTATAATTGACACTTATATTTTCAACCAAGGATTTGTCAACAAATAAATCACAGAAATGATGATTAGTATGTCAAAAAACACAATGCCACAACATTAATTTAAAACTGCATAATTATGTCTCATGTCTTAGAAAACATATACTTACAGTAAATATTTATGAAATAAGGGATCCAAATATACTATAAATTGTATGTATTATAGGTAAAATGTAACTCTATTATGCCATACTCATGAAAACTAGCATGCTGGTGATAATAATCCTTTGGACTTTTGGGGCTGACCACAGTCCTTATCACATAACAGATACTCAACAAGTGCTTCTGGACTGAATTAAACTGAACCTATGTAGACTGCGCAAAGCCCTTTCACATCCATTGTGGAATAATGGCTTTTACTCTTTCAAATTTCTTTCTCTGTGTTTAAGAGTGTAGAAAGTATCCCAATTTACAGGAAAACCAAGGCTCATAACAATTAAGTGACTTGTTTTCTCAAGGTAAGAAATTTAAGTTGTAGTTCTAAATCTTTTTGTTTTTCCAATGAAGTTCAAAATGTTTCACTGTTACCTCATACAAGCATTAATGATTCACATGGACCAACTATGCGGACAGAAGTTTGAATACCCATGTCCTTTTATTCTTTTAAAAAATATTTATTTATTATTGACGGTATTATAGATGTCCTCCCCCATTCCACCCACCCTTGCTTTCTCCACTCTACCCAGCAGCCCCTGCCCCACCCCAGGCCTTCCCTATACTGTTGTTTTGTCCATGGGTTATGTATATATGCATATATGCTCTTTGGTTAATCACCTCCATTCCTTCCACACCCTTCCCACTGAGATCTGTCAGTCTGTTCCATGCATCCATGCCTCTGGACCTATTTTATTCGTTAGTTCATTTTGTTCATTAGCTTTCAATTATATGTCAGATTATGTGATATTTATCTTTCTCTAACAGGCTTATTTCACTAAGTTTTCTTGAGATAGAGACATTCAAAGCCATTTTATTTGCCTTAGTTCTGTCTTAATGTAGAATACTTGAGAAGAGTAGGTTTGCTATTGATAAGAGGATGGAAGTTCCCCTCACCACATGACAGTTTTGACAGGAAAGTCTGGCCTAAAATTTATTCTGGTTCTTTATGCCAATTATTATTGTTGTTGTTATTATTTTAATCCTCAATGAGGGATATATTTTTATTAATTTTTCAAGAGAGAAGAGGGAGAGGAGGAAGAGAGAGACAAAGTAAGAGAAAGAGCCTAACCGGTTTGGCTCAGTGGATAGAGCGTCGGCCTGCGGACTGAAAGGTCCCAGGTTCGATTCAGGTCAAGGTCATGTACCTGGGTTGTAGGCACATCACCCCAGTGGGAGGTGTGCAGGAGGCAGCTGATCGATGTTTCTCTCTCATTGATGTTTCTAACTCTCTATCCCTTCCTCTCTGTAAAAAAAAAAATCAATAAAATATATTTAAAAATATTTTTAAAAAGAGTAAGTAAGAGAGAGAGAGGAGAGAGAAACCTATGCAAGAGAGAAACTTCAAATGGCTGCCTCTCCTATGCACCTGATTAGGGGTCAAACCAGCAACCCAGGAATGTTCCTTGATTGAGAATCAAACTCATGACCTTTTTTAAAAAAAATTGTTGATTTCAGAGAGCAACAGAGAGCGGGGGGGAGAGAAAGGGGGGAGAAAGACAGAGAGAGAGAGAGAGAGAGAGAGAGAGAGAGAGAGAGAGAGAGAGAGAGAAACATCAACGATGAGAGAAAATCTTTGATGGGCTGCCTCACACTGGGGATCAAACCTGCAACCTGGTCATATGCCCTGACCAGGAATTGAACCATGACCTCTTGGTTCATAGGTTGACACTCAACCACTGAGTCACTCTGGCCAGGCAAACTCATGACATTTTGGTGTATGAGACAACACTCTCACAAACTGAGCCACCCAGCTGGGGCTATGCTAATTATTTTTATTAATAGTTCTGTCAATTTACCATCAGGACAAAGGAAGGCCACATGATACTAGTTAGTGACTTTACCCACCTGGCCTTAGTGTGTGGGACTCAAAGCGACTCCCATTTCAGGGACAGCTTGACACAGCAATTACCAGTGAAACAGCTAATAATTTTATGCAGCGCTCCAGTGCATCTGCCGAGGATTGCTGAAACAGAAAACAGTGGTGTGCTGAGAGAACTTCCGCCGTTGCACAGGGGGTGTGTGTGTTGCAGTGTTCAAAATCCTGACTTTTTTGATGCTGCACTCTGCCTGTTCCAGTCCCCTCTCTGCTTCTTATTAGAAGAGTGAACTTAACAAGTTAGTGAGCCCTCTCTCTTTCAGTTTTCTAATCTGAAGAATGGGGATAAGAGCAGTGCTTACCCCATATGATTTCTGGGAAGGTTAAATGTATGAAAATAAGTGAAGCATTGATAACCATGCTTGGCAGGAGGCACGAATTTAATGAGTGGTAGCAAGTACTGGTATTGGTTTTATATTTTTGAACAATGGTGTAAAGTTCTCATTATCTGCCTAAACTGTGCTGAGAGTTAGGAGAGCAGATAATTATGCTTATTGCGGACGTTAGTAAAATACAAAGTAATGGTAGCTGCTAGTAGATTGAACAACTATCATACACTGAAGTGTTAGCTCTTATTTATGATGATTCTGAAATTCACAATTGGGGTCAAAGCCATGTTACTATTAGATGGTAAACTGTAAAAAGGAGGAGATCCTCTCTCTGTTTTTCAAATAATTGACACATTGTAGGTGCTCAATAAATATTTCTGGGATGAATAAATGAATGAAGACATAAATGGTTAAAACAATTAGTAGCATTTAGAAACGTCCAACCTGTGATTACGTTGCGCTCTATCTATCCAATGTGTTAGTAAATAGCCCCTGTATAAGGAAACCATCTTGAATATACTACAAGGGGTGTTAGCTTGCCATGTAAATGTATTCCTGTGCAGTACAGTTCTTCTGGAGTTTATGAAGAGATGGATGCACTATTAATTTTATCAGTGCTAATTGTTAGTCTCCAAATTATTGCAGTCCCAATATTTCCACATCATCTTTAGTCTCTTAATTACATTAACCATAATAGAAGAAAGAGACTATAATTCAGTGCATTTAAATTTGCCATGATGGAAAGATTATCCGTGATTGTTAGTTAAGTAGGAACTAAATGTTAAAAAAATGTATTTAAATACAATCTTTGCAAAGTGTAATAAATTTTGTGTCTAGAGAGGCTTCATATTTTGTGTTCCATCTTTGTCTTGAAGATTTTGCTGCTGACCAACCATTAATAATTCACAAGTAGCTTCTTAAGGAATGGGGTGTGTGTGCATTATTTTGTGGCATGCCCCTCTGTCTGGTTTGCTGACCGTAGGAAAGATGAAAGAAGTATTTTTTTTTTCCTTCCTGAGGGCTTGGTGAGGCTTGGGAACTACTTTCATGGCCTAGAGACTTTGAAACTTCTGTTATAATATGGATACAAAGGAAGCGAACCACTATATTAGTTTCAATCATATGTTGTCAGTATAATTCTGTTTGTGTTGGCAAATCCTGTGAAAATTCAATGCTCCCAAGGCTTCAAGTGTGATTTGTGTATTGGTTGTTGGGAACTTGATACTTTGCCCATAAGCAGGGTTAGCAAATGAGCTTGAGAAACCCTCTTTCCCTCTTTATTCGCCATCCCTTCGTTGTAACCTAAATTCCAGCTCCTCTTAGTGCCTACTTCTGTGCTTAGTAGGAAGCAGGTACTCATTAAACACTGTACTAACAAGTGATGCTCAGAAGTTTCTCTGGAGCAGCCCTAGAACTGGAGCCGCCACCTTCATTGGAGCCTGTCTCTATAGGGCTCCAAATGTCAAGGAAACATTTTGGATGTTCAGCATCTACAGTAGAAGAACAGGCAAGAAGAGACTCCTAAATCCTAAGAAAGTAGGATTAAACATATTAACGTTCTTGGTAATAGAAGCTACTCTTTATGGAATACTCGTTAAATGTTTGTAAATGTGCAAAACTCCTTATACATCTCATCTCATTTAATTCTCAGAATGCTCCTTTTATGGGTAAGGACCTAAGGATGAGCGTAAGTAGCATATCTAAAATCAGAGGGTTACACGTGCACCCAAACCAGTCTCTTGGCCCTGTTTCCATTTCTTTCTCTCTCTTGCTCAGCCCCCAAAACTATTCTGCTTTGGTGACTGGTTTGTTCCCATAGAGATGTCCAGACACAGTCCTGCTACCCTGTGGAAACTTGGTAAGTTCCACAGAGGAAAGATAATTAGGAAACTCACTGTTTATGGGTTTAAGCCATGGTAATCTCATCCCCCAAATACATTATTTTCTACCTATGACGCCTATGTTTACTCTTTTTTTTTTTTTAATTTGAGGAGGAAAAGACATAATTATCAATCTTCAAACCCCAGTTTGGGGAATGAATATGATTAATCATCAGCCTGCAAACCTAGTGTAGGCATAATATTGTGATGCTATTTTGTATTTGTTGATTTGTTTCATTTGGTTTGGCTGGTGTTTTAGAAATCCTCTTTTGTACCTTCAAGATCCTTCTGTGAGCAGCACTGTATGAATATGAAGATCAATTAAAATACACGAAAAAAACCCAGAACCCCAACCTTTGACCACAGGAACCTTGCCTTGGATATCTACACGCAAGCCCTCCTTAAGCCACCCTTCCAGTGTGCAGGCTGGGAAAGTGATATTTACACATAAATGCCCTGCAGGTGAAAGAAACAAGAACTGAAACTGAGCCACCATAAACATTGTGGCTGATAAACCTGGAAAGGAAGAGCGACCTTTCCAAAGTCTAGAAATGCACTTTTCTGCCTTTAAAATTCAAATCATTTTTGGTGTCAAAATCTCTTCAAAGTCCAAATTTTTGTTTTCATAAACATGACTGAGTTGAAAACTGTTGTAGCTGAGGCTTCAGGTCTTCAAATGGTTCCAACACAGGGTCTGACTTCTCTGGAAGGGTGTGACCTGACCTTTCTGAAAAATCCTTTGCTACCGTCTTTTTACATTGGACATATGGAGAATTCTAGATATTTATATCCAGCCCTTTTGACCTTTGCTCTCTGAAAGGCTCCCCTCAGTGTCATTCTGCAATCGGGGGGTGTAAACCTTCCTAAAGTATCACTTTCTTCGAGATATGGTAGAATAGCAACAATTCAGCATCACACAGGTCTCACAAGGTTTGGGTGAGAACTTGGTGCCAAGTGAACTAGAAAAGGTTAGTGGAAAGACAGGAGACTTGGAGAAGTGAAGGTGTCTGCAATAGCACTAAGGTATCTGATGAGCAAGAGGGTGTAGTGGACTCTTGGTCTCATTCTGATTTGCTCATATCCCTTTAGCATTTCTGTGATCTGTCCTCTGGGTTCTGTATGCTTTTGCTTTCAAAAGCTCACACCTGAAATCTTCCTTCAGAGGACTTTTCTCAGGCTGCTGAAGTGCTTTTCACTCAGACCGACAGAAGTACAGAAGGTTGAGGTCCCCAGAATGGCCCTGTGGTGAATAACTTTCCTGGTGTAGTATGAAAGTCAAGCTTCCTTGTCCTCAATGGGGACAAAATTGGGAGTTGTAATTTATACTCTAGGGAGGTCCCCTGCAGGATCTGGCTGAAGCTACCCTCCAAGGAACTTAGCTTGTCATTGAATCTTTACTGGCTTCTTCCCCTTTTCTGCCCTCTTCCCCCCATTCTTTGACAAGTTCTTCTAGGAGCATTTCCATAATAAATCGTGGGCACAAATTTCCTACTCAATGTCTGCTTCTGGGTAAGATTTATTCTATTAATTCTGGAAAACAGGATTAGGATAATGGATAACAGTTAGAGGGAAGTAGATTTTGAATCAATACAAGAAAAAAAACTTTTACAAATTAAATATCTCAATTATGATTTGTGAGAAGCTATCCAGAAAGACTTAAATGGAGGCTAGATGAGTAATTATGGATACTGTGGTTTGCAAGATAGAGTTCATGCTTTAACTCTGAGGTTGCTTTTAAGGTCTCATACCAGTGCCTTACCACTGGAATGTCATGGTATGCAAATGAACCTCACACCTTCACAGGTGAACTGTCAAATGTGCACAGTATTTCACATGGATTTTCACAATGTAGGCATATTTTTATGTTTATTTTAGGGCTCTTCATGTCAAGCAGGGAATGTAGCTGAATGGGCTGCACTATCAGTGAGGACAACTGCTAAAAAAGGAGAACCTCACCTTACAAGAATATGAAATATTGAGTAAAGCAGAAAACATGCCAGAATAAAACAATAGCAACATAGAGAAGTGACTGATAACACTGCAACAGAAAATGGCAGCAGAGTGATTGTTCAGACATCAGACATCACAGGTGCCTGATAGACTGAGGTAATAACTGGGCTGAATTTTTGTTGACTTGACTAGTGAGGTTTTAGATCCTTTAACCTCTCTAGGGTGGCTAGAAAATTCTACCGTCTGACTTGCACTATTTGAAAAAAATCAACTGTTTTTCAACATCAACCCTCACAGCCCCTAACCCTCCATGGCTTCCCTCTGCCTAGAAGTTACAGCCTCCATTTAGTGGCCGGGTAGAGAGAGGTTCTCACTCAGCCCTGGGAACAAGTTTGATGGTATCATAGAGGAGTTTAGGTCTTATCTGCATCTAGAGAGAGGGAGGAAGAAGAGGTCTCATATTGGACATAGTTCAAATGCAACAAGAAAGTAGTGTTGTTTTAGGGGAGGGCGAGAGGCAGGTCAGAGAGTACAATAGGAGAGAGAGAAGCAAAAGATCATGAGAAACCAAGTTAAGAAAAAAAATGCTAAAACTAAAAAGTTGAAAAGGAATAGTACAGTTGCGCTAAAGTGAAATGATAGAGGTGGGTGTGAAATATTTCACAGAACAGAGCTGTGGAAATTTCTGCCAAATGGCGCCTTCCCAGAAGTACTGGGTGGTTGGGAACTTTGATACCTTCACTTTCTGGCCTCAGTATAACTACATAAAATCTAGATTTATTTCTAATCACTTTGTATGGCTCCATTTTCTCTGGTTTACTCCAAGTCATTTATTCATTGATTTTATTCATGTAAGTATCCCCATTTCAGCCAAACCAAATCCTATTCATCCCTAATAGCCCAACAGTGGACTCTTTTCCATTATAGAGTTTCCCACAGTCTTTCCAAACTACAGAACTCTTAATATCTGTGGAAACCAAAGCATATTACCCAGACCATTTATTTGACCTTTGTCATGTAATGCATCTTGCATATCGGATATTTGTATATTTATCTCTTGCATGACATATTAAATTGCTTGTGCTTTGACTTCCCAAGTAGATCTCAGTCCAGAGAGTTATCCACCATTTTTTAAAAATATATTTTATTGATTTTTTTTTACAGAGAGGAAGGGAAAGGGACAGAGAGTTAGAAATATCGATGAGAGAGAAACATTGATCAGCTGCCTCCTGCACACTTCCCACTGGGGATGTGCCCACAACCAAGGTACATGTCCTTGACCGGAATTGAACCTGGGACCTTTCAGTCCGAAGGCCGATGATGCTCTATCTACTGAATCAAGCTGGTTAGGGCAATATTCACCATTTTTGCACATTTTATATCCATTTGGATTTTAAAATTTGCACATGAGAAAATAAATGCTCTGGTTTGAGAGTTTAGGAAAGATTCCTGGCAACTGGTGTGTGGTAGGAAGCCTGGATGGAGGCTGGAGAAATGAACTGAGCAGTTGAAGATGTAATCTTCAGAGTAGAAAACTTTCAACATTATTGTGTAGCCTCTGTAAAGAAAATCTATAGTAACAGGAATAATTGGTAGTGTTTATTGAACTCTGTGACAAACACTTCTTTATCTATATTATCTATATTTAACAATCCTTCAACAATAAATTTTGTGTTTATAGTATATGTTATCATTCTTATTTTAAATGATAAAATTGAGACTTAAAGTGATAATTAATTTGCCCAAATTCTTGTACCCCATTGAGTAGGAGTGACTAGCTTCCAAACTTGTTTCTATTAACCATGTTAGACTTTGTCTCAACAACAGTGAGGTTATGTATGACATTTGCATTTTCAAAGGAATGTGAAAATATGTTTCTTGGGTTTTACCTGTTCTGTCAGGAAGCCTCTGGAACAAAAAATTCCTGATGGGACAGAAATCATAATTTATTATGTAACTGCTCAATTTTGTTTCTGATTTTCATGTCTTGTTCAGGCATAATGCAGCCTCTCCAAATGTTCATGTGTTAGATGTTTCTTTAGAATATCATTGGCTGCTTGTCCAAGGGCTTCTTTGATTATAAGGAGTAACTTGAAATAATGGAAAGGAACCTGGAGTTAGAAATCTAGTTTTCCTACTACCTAGAATCACAGGCCACTGTGATTGAATATCCAGCTTTATCTGTGCTGCTTAATTATGTAAAAAAGCATAGTGCTACACCGCATGATACATTGTTGATTATTAAAATCTTGAGAAACAGGAGCATTTATAACGTTATTCTACATACTTTTCACAATTTTATTTAATAAAATGATCTATGTTTTTAATTATGGTATTTGTTAGAGAGTTGCTATGCTGTTATTTTTATTTTGCCAAGTAAAAATAAAATAAAAGGAAACAAAACTATAATACTTTACCTCTACTATCATGACATAAAAGAGAGGATATTTTAACACTAAGAGAATACAGAGGACATCATTTCAGAATTAAGATGAGTCATATAGGTACAGAAAACCTCACTTCATCCTCTTGATTTCCTGCTTGTTTTCCTGGTGTGGTAAGAACTTGCCATAACTCACAATCACTGGCTTTGGGGACCCAGTGAAGTGGACAATGCTGACCTTACCCGTACTCTCCTATTGTGTCTGTGAAACATTTGGGCTATTTGCATATAGACAAAGCAAAGAGAAGAATTTAGGAACTTGAATACTTCAAGGAAGGCATCACTACATATTTGGCCATATTTTGTTTTGTGCTCATGTTTAATCATTTCTCCATCGACTCACATCAAGATTTCTGCCTCAGTTCTCTAGCTCCTCTCAGGTTCGGTACATCAAACACACATGAAAGTCGTTGTACAAATATGACTGACACAACCAGTTCACATAGAAATGTGTAGTGATCTATGTACTCAGTGTCCTAGGGCTTTGTTGCAGTGGGAATAATGTTGGGGTCAGCTCTGTTGACACCTCTCATGCCATGAAGTCTTTAGCTCATGAACTTTCTGCAAGATTGCATCTCCTTACTATCACTTGATCTTTCTGATGGCTTTCAAAGCAAATGAAGTTTCAGGTAGAAGGTTTTGTTCAGATGGCATTCTCAGTTGCGAGCTTTTCCTATTACTATTCGTCACACTTAGGGTTTGGCAATTGTTAGGAGTCATGGCACAAAACAGTGACTCCCTGTGGTTCATTGGGGAAAGTGGGACTTTATAACTGCAGGACAAAGTGGGGGATCTGGTGGTGACTCTGAAATCTGTGGAGATTTATTGTTGTGAGTTAGTGCTGTCAAGTTTGGTTCTGTTGCCATGGTGTTTGGCTAGTTGGATTGTTTGTTTTAGCTTTTGTAAATGTGCCCAGATATGGGATGTGCATTCAGTCAACTGAAAAAAGACTGAAGAAGCAGGGTGAAAAAGGAAATAATTACACTCTGGTTTGGGAATGAGTCAGAATCCCAAGGTATTATTTATTGCTTGGGTTCATATAAATGTGCTCCTTAGCTTCCTTTTCAGAAATGAATTTCTGCTTTCATTTTATGGTAATCAATATTTACAGCTCCAGTCCCTGCAATCAAACATGAAACTCAGATTAACATTCAAACTAACAATATTTAAACAGGAAATTTGAACTTGATCTGTGGATTACAGTCTTTACCCTTCAAATAAGACCAGGTTTACATTATGGGCCTTCATAATATTTTTTGCCAGAGTCTGACATTTCTCTTGGTTTTGGCCTTTCCATTTTCAATGTGATGTTCTGAGCAAAAGTTAATACCATAGAAACAACTATTTTCCCTTTCTTCATCTACACTGTGTACAAGATGAGTTGCTCCTCTGTTTTCCAACCAGAAGCCCAATGGCTGTGTCTATGTGGATTCATGAAATTAATGGGGCTTCCCTGCACCTTTGTGAGTGCTGACTGTTCCCGATTGCCTAAAATCCCCCCATGAATTACTTCAGAATCCTGACTGCTCAGTTTCCCCACAGAGCAAATTTCAACAAACTGGATGAATCAATTAAGTGTCCTGGTGTAGATGGCCAGTGCAGATCTTCATTTATTTATTCATTCATGTATTTTTTCATTATTGCTTTCATACCTTTCATAATGAACATATTAATTTATTATGTATTTTACAGAAATTGAATGGTACTTGAAGGAACATACAATGTAATTGGAGGAAAGACATAAGCCATCTAGTAATAGTGTGATGTGTGACATGCCTTACCAGAGATAGGAGTGAAATGTCACAGCTGTGAGAAAGAAATGGTTCATTTAGACTTCAGTGTTGATGAAGATGATTAGAATAGGCTTTGTGGAGGAGACAGACACCCAGTTTGAACTTGATGATGATTTAGTTTTGTCTGGGAGGCAAACCAATTGTGTGGAGAATTCCAGGTTGAGGAAATAATTGGACACAGGTCATGATTTGTAGTAAAAAATGATTGGGGTAGAAGTTGTACAAGTTGAGATTCATTCATGTCCCTTTTAGTTTTTATTTAAGTGATTCCTAATAGCTAGCTAGACTGATTATTTCACTGGCCAACTGGTAGCCTCAACCCATTGTAGACAGAGCCACAGGAGAACTAAGTGACCTATTACTTCTCTCTACTTTTAAAACCTTGGATTCCTTGTGGAACAGTAAAGTATAACCCACGTTTTCTGACTCATAGAATTCATATGTTCTCATTCTTTTCAAGTGAATAGTAGTCTCTGCAAATTTTGGTTTGAATTAGATAGGAATTCATTCCAAAAATTAGCTTTAACATAATATGTTGCTTTATGAGTTTAACATTTGCATTGCTTCAGACATCAATGAAATTTTAATGACTCCTAACACCATATCCCAGATGCTCTCCTTCTTTGCACATCCTGAACTGCTTCCTAAACATCTCCACAGAGATGTGCCACTGAAACCACAAATTTTCAAAGCTAACAATACATATTCTCTCTTGTACCTGCTTCTATTTTCTATATTAAATTCACCACCAGTAATGCATGGCAGAAACATCAATTACTATAATTTTTCTCCTCTTTTCACTTTGACCACCTTGTGCTGTAGCTTTGCCTCTACTCTCAACCCATTGGCTCCACCTTTCCTGTTGCACTCCAGATGCAAATTTGATTATGTTCCTCTCCTCATTTAAAGCCTGCAATTGCTCCCAGTCTTAAAGGTTAACGGGTATCCAGGAAAGATTATGAAAAGACGAAAGAAGAGAGGAAGGATTGAGGAAGGAATGTATATGTGTGTGTGTGTGTGGGAAGGGAGACAGGTTTGTTCCATGATAGAATGACAGTGTTAGGTTGAACTGTGTTAAACAGACTTTTTATCCTTTAAGATTTATCTGAGTTTTAACATCTAGTGCTTTTGAACCTCTCAAATGGCACCTATAGTACTCACCATTTTAAAAGCTCACTTGACTACAACACCCATGTTTCTGAAAAATGCTGATTAATATCTTGTGGGACACTAGTGTCTAGGGAAAGCTGCTGTTGCACACTGATTCTTTATCAGGGTGCCCAGAGACTTCTTATTTTACCATAGTCTCTGAATCTTGGGATGTTGATATTTTCAAACTAAGTCAACTTGTTGTCCCCCCCATCCAAACACCATCTCTTCATTTCTAGTATGTTTCATTCTTTTCATTCTATTTCCTTTCTCCTAGGAAATAGACTAGAAAGGCCTCTTTTGTGATTCCTGCTAAAACACCCTCACAAAGATTTTTCTCAGCTACTTTGTTTTACTCACATGTTGTCTGCACTGTGATGGGAAAACTTGAAATGACAACCAACATTTTGTTTATGAGCACTCATTTATTGTTCATCTTGTGTCTCCCCAAATGATTAATGCAATGCTTGGGAAAATTTAGTGTGAACAATTGCAAAATCTATGGTAATCTTTTTCTGGCTAATACATATTGCTTTGAATGCAAGAAGATGCCACAGGAATCCTCAGGGAGAAGAAACCTACATTTGAGAAATTTGGAAGTAGGGCATGTTCTAAATCAGCTCTTATTCTATCCTGTGCATGTTGAGTCACTATAGAAGTTCCTTTGGGAGGAGGGGAAGCTAGCTTACCTTCAATAAAACCAATTCCAGAAAAAAATAAGTTAATGCATAGTTCAAGGATTTGTGACTTCAAGACTCATTTTGCACTGCTTACTCAAAAAATTAGAGTTAAACCTATTCTAAGCAGTGTCCTGGACATGGTTGATACTGGAGATCTTTAAAAAATGAAATAATTTCAGACGCATTAAATTCAGAAGTATTATTACTACTGACTCTGAAAGTTACTGTATCCCAAATCTTTTATTTTAGAGTTAAAAACAAGCAAACTAGGTTGAAGTCATTTTTTTGAATTGACATGTGCTACTTAATGATTTAATTCTGACTTTTTGAGAGCTTGATGTTGGACTCAGGCCTTGTTGACTTTAATGGAGTCTAATGTCAAGTCTCATCTCCACAGGAATCAAGGGAAATTTCTACTATAGTCTTATTTGGCAAGGCTTCTCTCCCTCCATTTTCTCCTTTGTTGAATGAGCATTAGCTGTGAAGAAGTTTCTAGAAAAAGTTGTTATTAATTTAATGTACACTTATTAGTCACATAGATAATGGGAAAGTTTGGATATAGATTCAATTATCAAGTCTCCCTAAACTTTCAACAGTATCTAAATCAAGAAGGATGGTCCATTAATTACCTGTATTGGCAGGGGAGTCACTTGGGATACTTTGGAACAAAAGGAGTATTCATTAGTAGAAAAAGGAAATGGATGGAGCTTGAATTCTTTATTTCTCGGTTCCATGCCAACTTTGAAAATGGTTTAGCTGCAACTCTTAGCAATAGATTCCTGTAATTGTAAGGATTTAATAATGTGTTTGGAACACCAGGATAGTACTTGCATTATCACCCACTAATGCAGCTACTGGTGTGATTTTTGATGCAAGGTACCCTTTCTTGTGCTAGGAAAACTTATACCTCCTGAAGTTACTTTCTGATCCAATTTCTTTGTAAGTGCTAAAACCCAAGGCTAATTAGGGAAACAGAAAAAGTTGTCACCTTTGGGCCTGTGCTACACATCTATCTCCTTTGGGTATCCAAGGTCTTCCATGCAGTACAGGTTCTTATCTTCGCTTATGGTGAGTTTTTTTTATATTAATGAAGAATCATTCCAATATGTGGTGGTTTCTGGAATGGCTTCAGAATGCTGAAGTTCTTAACATCATATAGTTCATGCCATCTGCTTTGATTTATGAAAGCTTTCAACAAGGTCAAAGTCTCTTATTATTCTACCAATCTTTCACTTTTCAAATATTTATTGAACAGTTTGAGCGTGTCAGGCACTGGAACACAACAAGTACTAAGACATGAGCTGACTCCAAAATGCTTAAATTATAAGAGACAGAGGCAGGTAAAAATACTGGTGCTAGAATTTGAAATAGTGTGGTCTGATAATACAGTGCAGAATCGTACCAAGTTACAAACCTATTCCACTTATTGTACCTCATAGAGTTGTTTAGAGGAATAAAAGAAATAGTCCATGTAAAGTTACATAGCACTTGTCATTTGTTAAATGATCACTAAATGTTAACTGACATGATTGCTATTTTTATTACCATCACCCTATCACTCCATGTTGGAAGAGCATAGTGGTTAAGCACATTCTGAAGCTTACAGACTGTAATCAAATCCTGACTTGGATACTAAAAGTGTGTGTGAATTTTAGCAGGATCCTTAACTCCTTCATACCTCCATTTCCTGGATAATGGAGATTATAGTGGTAGCTCTCAGTGGAAAGTAATCTTTAAGAGAGCAAGGATATTTTCTGTCTTGTCTTTGCTATAACCTTAGCTTATAGCTCTCTGCCTGCACATATTGAGACTCAATAAAATTTTTCTTCTTAATATGATTATTTAAATTAATGCATTATTTTCATATTAAAAGCTCTTTGAACTCCTTTCATAAATTCGTATTCCTGATAAATTATTGAAATACATTGTTTGATTCTTCTTCCTAATATTTTATTTCAGAATTTGCATCTATATTCATAAATAAGATTGTCTATAACTTTCCCCCTTTTTCTCTGTTATTTACCAGGATTATAATGGCCTCATAGCATACTTTGGGGAATTTACCTTCTTTTTATTTTCTGGTATATATTATATAACACTAGAGGCCTAGAGCACAAAATTCGTGTGCAGGTACAGTCCCTAGGCCTAGCCTGCAATCAGGGCCATCTTCACAGACTGCTCACAGCCAATCCTGCCACTTGCCCCCAGTTCCACAATCACCATTGGGTTATTGGTGCCTGATGGCCAGGGGAAGGGACCGAGAGGTCAGCTGTTCCCATCTGATTGCCAGCCCTGCCCCTGCCATGGGACACCATCCGTGTGTGGGGCAACTGTCAGGGAAGGGCCTTGGCCTGGCACCATCTGCATCCCCTGCCATCCACCCCTAGCTCCCCATTCACCATCAGGTGAATGGAGCCTGCTGGCCAGGGAAAGGGACCAAGAGATGGTCAGTGTGCCTCACAGTGACTGATCCCAGTGGTCATTCTGGTTGTTCTACCGTTAGGGTCAATTTGCATATTACCCTTTTATTATATAGGATTATATAGGATAGAGGCCTGGTGCACAGGTGGGGGCCAGCTGGCCTGCCCTGATAGGGCCCCTGATCAGGGTGGGGGGTCCCCGCTGGTGGGTGGGGCCAACATGGGCAAGGGGTTGCTGGGGTTTTGCAGGCTGGTCATAGCCACAATTGGAGTGGAGGTCCTTGCTGGGGGGGGGGCAGCCTGGGTGAGGGGCCACAGTCATTCTGGTCTCTGGGTGTTCTGGTCATTCAGCCGTTTCGGTCTCTGGGCTTGTGTTATATAGGATAAACTTCATTTATTTCCTGCATAGCTAAAATAACTCATCTGTAAAACTGTGTGTGTATGTGTTTGAATTTTAACTACTGATATAATTTATTTAAAGGTTGGATTTTAAATTCAGTTTTAACCAGTTTTTTTTAAAGATCTTTTTAGGTGTTTGTCCTTTCCTTCTTAGTTATGTGTGTATGTGTATGTGTGTGCACGCACACATATGAATGACATCAGCTGTTAATCTAATAATAATTTGTGCATGTAATCTGTCTTTTATTTCATGTTTCTCTGACAATCATTGATTATCAATTATGCCTTTAATATTTGACATTTTCCTAACAGTGTATCTAGATATTGATTGATTGATTCTTCATGAGACTTAATGTGTTTTCTTTCAATCTGAAGACTTTTAGCTTTCTTTAACTCCTCTCTTTAATCTATCAGTACCATCTCCTCTTCTCTCCCACTGTTAGCTAATGGCCCTTCTTATTTCTCTCAGAAAACAGAAGCAATCAGCAGACTCTTTTTCATTCTCCCACTGTCAAACTTCCCTGGTACCCATTTATACTAACTTCTCTTATGATGAAAGAATGCTTTGGGTTTTATCTTCCCTTGTTCCCTTGATCTCATTTCCTATTGGCTGTTCAAAATCATTCCTCATGGAATTGTTCTCTCTCTTTCCTGTACCATCAATGTCTATGCCTGTTGATGAATTCCTGTCAGGTGCAAACATGCTTTAACATTCTCATACAACCAGTTCCAGCGCTCAGAGAATTTACAATTTAATTCTGAATATAGGGGCAGAGTGTGATATTTCTCACTAAATATCAATTTGAGTGGGGTCAGTATCACTAATTCTTGCCAACTCTTAAGTCTTTTATGACAGATAAGAGTGGTGTGGACTCTCCATGGTCTGATCTCTCTCTCCCTCTCTTTCTCTCTCTCTCCGTATTCTGCCCCCCATTCTCCTATGCAGTTAGCAAAAAGCAAAAAGCAAAAAATTTAGCAGAAAGCAAAAAATTCTATCCTGAATGAATGAATCAATTCTATTAATTATCAGAACAGAGGTGTGTTACTAAACTTGTCTGCAAACGGTTTCTGATTAATCAAACCTTTGAAAATATGTCACTGTGTTTGGGTTGGTCATAGAGGCTAGGACTTTTTTAAAAATTTAAATTATTTATTGTTTAAACTATTACATAAGTCTCCTTTTACCCCCATTGACCTCTCCCCAGCTCCTCCCATCCCCAGCACATGCCCTTATCCCTCTACTGTTTGAGTCCATTGGTTATGTTTATATGCCTGCATACAAGTCCTTTGGTTGATCTCTTACCCCCCAACCCTTGCCTTCCCTCTTAGACTGGATGGTCTGTTTGATTCTTCTATGTCTCTGGTTCTATTTTTGTTTATCAGTTGATGTTTTTCATTATATTCCACAAATGAGTGAGATCATGTGATATGATCTCCAACTGGCTTATTTTGCTTAACATAATGCTCTCCAGTTCCATCCATGCTGTTGCAAATGGTAAGAATTCCTTCCTTTTTACGACAGCATAGTATTCCATTGTGTAGATGTACCACTATTTTTTAATCCACTCATCTGCTGATGGGCATTTAGGCTGTTTCCAAATCTTAGCTATTGTGAATTGTCCTGCTATGAACCTAGGGGTGCATATATCCTTTCTGATTAGTGTTTCTGATTTCTTGGGATATATTCCTATAAGTGGGATTACTGGGTCAAATGCGAGTTCCCTTCTTAATTTTTTTTGAGGAAACTCCATACTATTTTCCACAGTCACTGTACCAATCTGCATACCCACCAGCATGTGGGTTCCTTTTTCTCGGCATCCTCGCCAGCACTTGTCATTTGTCGATTTGTTGATGATAGCCACTCTGACATGGGTGAGATGGGATCTCATTGTCATCTTGATTTGCATCTCTCAGATGGTTAGTGACTTTGAGCATGTTTTCGTATGTCTCTCAGCCTTCTGTATGTCCTCTTTTGAAAAGTGTCTATTTAGGTCCTTTGCCCACTTTTTGATTGTATTATTTATCTTCCTTTTGTTATGTTGTATGAGTTTCCTGTAAATTTTGGAGGTTAGACCCTTATCAGAGATAACTTTGTCAAATAGTTATGCAGGAGGCTAGGGCTTTTTAGACATCTCCATGTGTTCTGATTGTGGGTGATGACCAGAAATGAAAACTTGCCTTCTCACCTGTCTCACACCATGGCATTGAAACAGTGCTACCCATTGGCCTCTTCTCTTTGGTGTTTATGTTCCTGGAGCCTGACAGTATTTCCATTTCACAAACTTCTCAAAAACGGAGAAAGCCAGAACCAGAGAAGGTGATGAGAAGCAAAACTAGGAGAAAGAACAAAGGTGTTTGCTTGTGTCTAGAAGACTCACAAGGCCACAGACTGGGTGGTAGGGGTAGGCAGGGAGAGTCTGAAGGCAAACTGGCCCAGTGACAGCAGTGACTAAATAATGTAGACGTAAATCCATGCTAAACTGGGAAAAACACCTGAAAGGAAACAACGGCCAGGGAAGGACATTTTTATTCTGCATGGAAAACACTGAAAAGAGAACTTAAACATCCTTAGCATCTCAATCATAGCACAATGGTAGAACCTGGTCATCACATTAACACATTAAAGGTCATTTATTCAAATTTATCAATTCTCCCACAAAAGAAATTTTATTAAAAAGAAGGAAGCTTCAGAGCTTTGTTTCAGCACTTGAAGGGACAACATGAGTGCTCTTTTAATTGCTTCCCATGTTTTTCCTGATGGATGTTAAATACTCATAATCAAGTCAAATCCATTTTTTTTTCCTGGTGAGAAGTGCTCTCTATCTAAACAATGACAGATAGTATTAGGTATAACATGCTTTGCAAAGGTTGCCATGGTACGAGTTCATCTGTTTTTTACCTCCTATTTTTCCATAAATAACAGTGTGAAGAGTGCAGAAAGTCCACATAGAATATATGTCTGGGGCTAGAGCAATCACTCAGTGTTCTGCCATGCAAGGGAGCCACCAGGTTTTATTGTTAATGCATTTCCTACTAAAAGCTCCTTCTTTCTCTCTCTCTTTTCGGTTTGGGTATCTTCAGTATTACCTTTGATTTTCAATATTAGACAATGCAAGCATCAGCACCAAACACTGGCAGTTTTAATTGGTTTTATAAGATGGCAATGTGGGGTGTGTGTGTGCATGCGCGTGTAGCTGAATTTCAGTAGCAGCTCACTCTTGTGAAAGCCCACTGTCTTAATTATCTCAGATTTAGTAGTCATCATATTTTTACAATGGGACAATGGGTTTTCAAACACAGCTTTATTTTTCCTTTCCAGGACGGAAAACTCAGCCATTCCTTGTATGACTACTGAAAATTTCTAATGCGTATGCATGGATTTCTTAAGCAATTCTCTCTTTTTGGAGTGGGTCACTTCGAAGTGATGTGAAAATGTCCCCCACCTCCTCTGAACAGAGCGTTCTTTAATATTCATTTTAGAAAATGCCATTTAGTGACTGTTCTGTGTTCTGAAATGTCCTGGGGAGCCAGAGCTGATTAGGATGTGGTCCTTGTCCTCCAGGAGTTGTTATTCTGCTGGCTCATTTTCAGAACTTCAGTTTGGGTTTAGAAGGGTTTCTCTGCAGGCTGGAGAGATGGTGCCATGGGGCTGATGCCTCAGTGTGCTTGTTGAAAGCTATGTAGGTGGAGTCCACAGGTCTGGGTGGCTTAGAAGGGAGTGAGCATGACTGACTCAGTTATCCCACAGATGGGTGGTAGAAGGGGCACTGTTCTTGCTTAGTCGGCCTTCAATACTTATCAGGGGACCAAGGCTGAGATCAGAGCAGCAGGAGAGGCCTGTGGCCACAGTTATTTCGTCTCTCACTTAGAGACTTCTGCTGCCTTTTAAGCCAGAGCAGCTCTGAAGTTTCTGCTCAACTCCGTCATTTCTAGTGGGGCCCTCGTTCCTACTACCCCTCGGCTTTGGGATAACTGAGTCAGTCATGCGCTAGACTTAAAGAGCAGTTGTTGACTTGGGACAACACGTTGCCTTTGTGACATATCCTGACACAAACATTTACTTGGAATATTGAGGGTCTTGGCCAACCTCCTGGCCAGTCATAGGGAAGTGATTAGAATAACATTTTATCTCCAAATACGGAACACAAGATTATTGTTCAGTAAACTTTAAAAAATGATTTTGATTTTATTTTCATGTAACTGAAAAAACAACTAGCCAGTACATCAAATCCACAGTAGAGGTTAAAGTTAATTTCCCCATGATAAATAATTTTTAAGAAAAATGTAAATGTGTTTAAATAAAGATATTAAATATAAATTGTTTATTGTGTAGTCAGGAGAGACTGGCTGCTGTAACAAATAACTCCTGAACCTCAAAGACTTAATTTAATAATGCTCTTTATGCATATCATAATCCAATGTGAGTTGGCATCATTGCTCTGCTCAGCAGGATCATGGAACCCTAGTCTCTTCCCAACCACTGAGCCTCAGGGTCCTCCACTAAATCATCTGAATATGGTCTGGAGATGAGGTCATAGGGAGAACTTGGCGGATTGCACAGGAAGTCATAATGGGCTGGGGACTGAGGTTATCACTCCCACTACATTCCATTGACCAGCTTTCCATCATGTGGCCACACGACTTGAAGGGAGGCTGGAAACTAGTCTCACTATGAAACAGTTTGTTAAATAACTAATCACTGGTCCACATCAATTTAACAAAGTTATGAAGGGTAAGCATGAATGACTAGCTTATGCGAATGCTGACAAAAGAGGAAAAGAATGAACTCTGGGGGTTCAGTTTTTAAATCTTAGTCATAAAACTGATTTTTTTTTTATGTCTCAATACTGTCATTTATTAGGTCATAGGCACTTTACCCAATTTCTCTGGGGCACAAAGGTTCTTCATGCCAAGTAAGGTCACCCTCCTTAGGTGTTTTGGGGGAATGCTAAGAACTCCTACACGTTTAGTGTCATGCACGATACTTACCATGAGTAAGTAGGTGCTCATCGTATGTGAATCCCTCCCCCTGCCCCTCCAGTATCCCTTTCCTCTGCAGCTTTCTCTTTAAAAATTTGAAAAGAGACCTTTGTCATAGAGGCAACCCTGTCAATAATGTAAGTGATGAAATACTCCCCCCAGGGAGAAGGGTGTCTTCTCTTTCCTGTATTGATATGCTTTCCATTTCAATATCATATTTTAAATTATGCCCACATAAGAATTTTAAATTATTAACTGTGTACATATATCTTAAAAATATACAAACCAATTACATTTGATCAGGCTAGGTTAAACCCAAAAGAGTTAAATTAAGATGTCATAATAAAACCATATCTATAGTGGCCCCAAATGATATTTTTGGTGGGTTGGAAAACCTTGTTTTTAACAATGTCTATTTGGTTGGCACTTTCTATGCAGGCTTTTCCTTTGACATTTAGTTAGGACAATGATAAGACATAAAGTCACATAAAAGAGGCAATTGCTCTTTAATTTTGCTTTCAACTGAGGCAAGAATTTTTTAAGCCATTTCAGGTTTATAGGATTAAGTTTTACATTCATTTTCACATTTTCTTATTCACCCACAGTCATTAAATTTCCTTAACCTATTGAGAAGTCCCTACTGTAACTTATAAGGATCTCACCCTAAAAATAGATTTTAAAACCAATGAAATGTAGCAAATCTCTAACAGTAACCAAATAATAGTCTCCTCTCAATGAGCACTGGAAAAGTCCATTTTGTTGTGAATGGGGAAAAGTCTATGACTAGTGGGTGGGAAATTAATCATAACACAGGCACCAACCATTAATGCTTTCCATTTTCCCCACTGAGACATCTGCTGGGGAATTTGATCTCCCCTAAGACAGAAATCTCATAGGTAACAGTGAGACCCCAAGATTTCTGAGTCAATTTAGAATTTCTGGCGGACTGAGAAATCACAGAAATGTGTGTTAATGTTAATAAAAGGAGGGTGATGGAAGACATAGGTAATAATGTCAATAATTTTTTAAAAAGCCACTCATTTACTTCGAACTTGCTAGACCCCGAGGTATTGCTTCACAATTGGTGGAGGTAAGGTTTCAACTCTAACTGGTTGGCTCCAAAAGTTCTTACTGCTCTATTATCCTGATTCAGGAAACATTCTTTTGGAATCATAACATTTGGAATTACAAAGAAGAATTCATAGTAGTGTTCTGCCCACTTCCTGTGAGACTCTAAAACATTCAATTATTCTCCCTCATTTGGAAAACCCAGATTAAAACACTTGGGAAAACATAGTTTTCCTATCTGTGTAGGTTATTATGTGGATTGCAGGTTCACTTAAGGCACTAGAGAAACTGAATGGCTGAATGGACTTTAAAAATAGATCATTTGGCTCAGATAGAGTTCCTCTGTCTTAATGAACCAGGTCAAATGTTAGTGAGGTTGAACGCCATTTGGAATTCATTCCACAAGTTATAGATTAATCTAACCTAACAGTCACTGAGCACTGCAGTGGCAAAAGCACATTCCAATGTTTCATAGGAGATGCAAATATAAATAAGCTGTGGTCTTGGCCAGCAGGAGATTCTTGACAGCAGGTGAAAGACACTTAAGAAGAAGGAGAAAAGGAGGAGGAGGAGAAGGAGGATAAATAGATTGGCTTCTCTAACTGCACATCAAGGGGTATTCTTCCAAGTGGTGAATGATGCCAACAGGAATTGGTTTCTCCCAATTTCTCAGCACTGCTATCCTTGAGTAGGTTGTCCTTGTAGGTAAGGTGGTGTCCTGTAGCTCTGAATTCAAGACTTTCTAGTTTAAGAACGCCAGTGGAAAAGGAAAATTTTTTTCCTGAATAGTTCTGTACCAACCCCAGTGTAATTCTCATCAGCCTAGATTGGGTAATAAGCCTACCCCCGAATCAATCCTTAAAATCAGTCCCTAAAATCCACACTCTCCTGGACCTGTACTAAGTTCTCTTGTACCCATTTGTGGCCAAGGAGTACCATCTGCAACTACATCAGAAGAGATGTAAAGAGGTTGTTTCTTAAAGGGACATGAATTTAAGCAGAAAATTGGATGTCCACAATAGAGAGCATTTGACTGGGCCATGAAGGAAATGCAGGGTGTGGACATAGAGAGAGGAGGATGGGATATATTCCAGGTGAAGAATCCAGAATGAATGTGATGATGTGATGGTTAATTTTATGTGTCAACTTGACTGACCTACAGGATTGCTGGTAAAACATTACTTCTGGCTGTATCTATGAGGGTGTTTCTGAAAGAGGTTAGCATGTGAATCTGTAGACCAAGTAAATATTACCCTCATCAATGTGGGTGGGCACTATCCAATACATTGTGGACCATGTAGAACAAAAAGGTGGAGGGAGAGAGAATTGAGAAGGGACATCCATCTTCCGCTGCCCTCAGATATTGGTGGTCCCGGTTCTTAAGCCTTTGGACTCAGACTGAACTATATCATTGGGTTTCTTGGTTCTCCATTTTACAGATGGCAGATTATAGGCCTTCTTGGCCTCTATAATCATGTGAGTTAATTCATTTAATAAATCTCCTCCTATTGATTATGCTTTCCTGAAGAACCACGACTAATACAATGAATAATGAGACAAACATAGGAAATTTAGTTTGATTAAAGACAGATTGCATAAGAAGGTTTAGTGAGTGATAGGATGGGGTCATATAGTGGAGGGTTTTGGATTCCAAAAAAAGAACTTGTCATATTTGGGAATAGACATATGAAATAAGATATTTCTCATTACTTCAGAGCCAACACATAGAGTGCCTACTATATAGCTGGGTCTTATTAATTGCTGAAGGAACATCAATTTCATCATCAAATGTCTAATGATAGTTCACTCTGTTGGGTGCCTCTATACATCAGACACCATAAAAACTGCTTTGTAGGTATCTTATGGGTCATTAAGAAACCATATGAGGGAAATGTTTTGCGTATTCATTTTATAGATGAGGACTATGACATTATAAAGGTCAGGTGGTAGAACCAGGGCTTAAACTGAGGTCTATGCATTCAGTTCACGTTCTTACATCACAGCAGTGCGCCTCCATGTAATTTGTGCAACACCTGAAAGAATGTCAAGAACTTTGCATATATACACAGTGTTACTTAGGGCTTACTATAATGTATTTCTGGGAGGTAGATATTATCATTTCCATTTTATGGCTGATAAAATGAGACTACGAGAGGAGAAGTGACTCAACCAGAATCTCAGAACCAGTAAATTGAGGTGATTGACTTATATTCAGCAACTCTGTGTCCAAAATCTACTCTCTCTTCCCCATACCCATCAGTTTCCCAGCAGCTATCAGGCCATCAAGTGAGCACAGTGAGAAAATGATCTGTTGGGTTTGTGTGTGTGCACCAACTCTAACATTCAGAGATTTCTAATATGTCAACAAAATATTAAACGTGCATGAACCTTGTCTCATTTCTTTCAAATATTACAAAATGTGAGCCATGCAGGCTGAAATGTCAAGGTCACTGGGATAAGATCATGACTTTAGTTGATGTGTTGCTGTTTAAATCTCATGAAAATGGGTCTCGGTTAGCTTTCTTTGTGTTGTTTTTCTTCTTCATGCAAATATCCACATATTCTCTGCATTGGAGATCTTTGTACATTCCACTGAACATCAATTATGAACTGACCTATTCAGGGAGAGCCACCAGAGGCACTTGGCAAAGTCACTGGCTTGAAAACTGCTTTGAGTTTATAAGTCAACATATGCAAATATGACATATTCAAAGCATCTCATAGGATCAAACCTCTGAACAAATTAGGGATGGAGATACTGACCTATTTTTGTTTCATTTGACTGTGAAAGTCAAGAAAGAACAAGGATCTCTTTTTGAACTTGGAGCATATACTCCTAGGATGGTTAGAATGAGGCGATAACATGACAATTACCATGATAAAAACAACAACTAAGAAAACACCTCACATCAATTAAAGGCTTGTTGTGTTCCAGGCACTGTAGTAACTAGTGTATATGAGAATCTGTCTTAAAAGAGTGCAGACTTGACTGCTTTTGCTTTTAGGTCATAGGTCTCCTTTCTCTGGGAAAGAGGATTTTGGTGGGTTTTTACATTTTATTGACACAAGACAAACTCACATCTACAAGGACCCAACTGACTGAAGTTATTCCAATGCCCATGCTGTGGATGGCAGTATTAAGTCATCTGTTTAGTGATTTATCTTGGACATATATTCTGTGTCCCCAAACATATTAAATATTTTTTCAAAAATTTGTTTTAAATTATTCTATGTCTAAACATTATTTTTTGTTTTAGGACAATTTTTTCATGTTTTCTTGGCTAAGCATTTGCTCCCAGGAGATCAGCGTGGAAGGCAGACCACACATGAGGGACATGTCATCTTGGTCATTTCCTCACCTGGCATTAAAGGAAAGGCTGAAAAAAATGTTTGGGATCAGCTTGCACAGAAGAGTCCTGGCAGGACCACTGATATCTGACAGAGTTGACTAATCCTAAATTCACAGGCATTTTAGAAATAGATTGCTAGATCATGGTGATTACCAGGCCCTGGGACCAGATCACACCTTGTGGGTGGGGATGGAATTTCCAGGCATGGGAAAGGACATTGTCCCTGCCAGGAGTTGTGAGGGGAATCTAGTCCCAAGCCAGGATATGTGATAGAGCTTAAATAATGAATAGAGCCCTCACCGGTTTGGTTCAGTGGATAGAGCATCAGCCTGTGGACTGAAAGGTCCTGGGTTCGATTCTGATCAAGGGCATATACCTTGGTTGCGGGCACATTTCCAGTAGGGGGTGTGCAAAAGGCAGCTGATCGATGTTTCTCTCTCAACGATGTTTCTAACTCTCTATCCCTCTCCCTTCCTCTCTGTAAACAATCAATAAAAAAGAGTAGATATTAAAAAAGAGTAGAGAGGTAGCACTTAATACATTCTATTTTATCTTTTCACTCTGAAGCTGGTAGGGTGAGAGGGCTTGTGATTAGGTGGGACAGAGTTAAATTTGTGGAGATGGACATTAATTTCAAGTGTAGAGGTACCAGGAATTTTGCAAGAATTCAGGGGCAGAATTAGGTTTGAGTAGCTACTTCTGTTGAAAGAGTAGTTGCTTCTAGGCAGCCATTAAAGAAATAACACAGAACAAATTAATGATTCAGCTGTCTCTTCAAGAGAGAAAATTTGACAAATCAATTGTTGAAAGAGGTCAGTCTCCAGCCAAAATGAAGAGAGTAATGATAACAGGGATATAAACAAACCTTTGTTGAGCATTCATTGAAGTATTGTGTTTCATTCACTAAGGTAAGCCCTAGCCTCAAGCCAAATAACTTGTAGTCTGTGAGATCCTCACAGTTTGAGAGACAGAGAAGAACTGGGACTAAATATGGGAACAGGAGATTCACACCTCCCTTCTCACCAAGAGAGAGCTACCAATTATTGAAAGTGTAATTTCACATACTGGTTAACATACTGTTGAACTCTAGTTCTTCTCTTGTTTTCTTTGGGTTTCTTTCTCTGGAAAAGAATTTTACAGCTGAAATCATGTAAGTTAAATGTGAGTGCTGGGTACTATACTTGCATTATCTTATTTAATCTTTCTAACAATATTACAAGGTAGATAGGTAGCAGCTATTATTTTACTCATGTTATACCTAGATAAGCATGATAGTGAGGTTGAGAGACTTGTCCAAAGTCATGTAGCAAGAAGTAGGGTGTCTGAAACTTTGGTCCCAGGAGGAGGGAGGTAAAAATAACAGCACAAGCTCTGTGTCCCTTTGCCCATGTCCAAGGCTGTAATTCATTGTCAGTTTCATGATTTCTTGATGGCACTATTGGAAAAATCCACTAGTTTGTTTCACAGGCTAAATTCTCTAATCCATTCTCTGTCATTTTTCTTCCTATCTTGTTCATCCTCTGCTGTAGACTGATGTTTGTGTTCCTCCAAAATTCGTATGTTTACACTGATTCTACAGTGTGATAATATTAGGAGGTAGGGCCTCTGGGGCAGGAATCAGGTCAGGGGGCAGAATTCTCACAAATGGGATTAGTGCCTATGAAAGAGACCCCAGAGAGCTCCCTTGCCACTCCCGCCGTGTGAGGACACAGTGAGAAGACAGCCTTCTGTGAACCAGGAAGTGGTTCCTCACCAGACACTGAATCTGCCAGTGCCTTGGTCTTGGACTTCCCATTGTCCAGAAGTATGAGAAATAAATGTCTGGTGTTCTAAGTCTATGATATTCTGTTACAGCACCCAGAACAGACTAAGATATCCTCCAAAATGGCTCCCATTCATATTGAATTGCTTATTATCCTGAAGCATTACAGCCCTTCCACATGTCTTTTGCCTTTATATCTCTTATCCGTGTTGCCTAGGGTATCCTTATCTCTTAAAAATCAGGCCAGCATTAAGTCTTCCAGAAAAACAGCACAGCAGAGTGGTTAAAATCATGGGCCCTGACTTGGCCACGTAGCATCTTTGGGAATTCACTAAGCTCTAGTATTTGTTCTCATCTCTAAAATGGAGCCAGCACTATTACCTACATTATAGGATTATGAAAAGTCTTAGACAAAAAGGGCTTTGCACAGTGTGTGCTGAATAAATATTGCTAGTCTCCAGGAAGACACTCCTGATTCTTCAAGTATAATTTATCACCTTCTCAGATGGGCTATAAAGAAGATATTGTTCACATCTCCCTTATAGACTTCATTTTATCTTGTAGTTATCTGTCTAAATATCTCTTCATGTATTACCCTACTTCCCATCAATAAAAGCCTTCTGCCTCAAGCTCTGCCTTCTGGAAACTTTAGGCTATAGCAATTGGGACCAGAGAAAGTCCTAGAAGGCAGACCCAAAGAATCTGTTTTGGAGCTGGGTTACTTGATGATTGGATGGCAAAATGGGACCTGTACTGGTGGTGATTCGTTGAGTAGCAATCCTTGGTAGCCAGTGGCATTCCTATTAGTGGTGTTTTCACCTCCTATAGTCATTCAGATGAAGTATTAGGAGTAGGTGAGGTGTTATTGTATGCAAAGGATCTGCAGAATAAACAGTATGGGGAAAATATAATTACCAGGACATCGGAATGGATTAATTGCATTGCGATCCTTGGTGAAAGAAAATGATGGACTCAGAGCCCTGAACTGCTTGAAGCACGCTGTGCAAGTCAGAGGGGACTTGCGGCTGGTTTGCAGGGCAATGGTGTATGCATGGCTGGGGAACGGCCTGGGCGGAGAAGCAGGAGGCAGAGCTGCACAGTGGACCCTGTGCACAGCCACTGGCGTGTTTCCTCTGTTAGGACCTCAATAGGAAAAGGGGAGGGGCCTCAAAACTGGCCAGGGGACAACTGGGTGGAGGGGCCTGAGGATCTAAACCCGTGGGGTTCCTTCCACTGTCTCACAGGAAGGAGCAGGCCCCTTCTTGCCAGAGGAGAGCAGCCTGTCTGCCTGGAGACCATGTGAGGCTCTCCCCTGAGGCAGGGCCTCACAGAGCTTAATTTTAAATTAAATTTCATCATTGGTCTGTATGTATAAGAAAAAAGAGTATAGGCAGGGTTCTGTGCCACCCACGGTGTCAGGCATCTACCAGGTGCCCTGCACCCTATTCCCCGCAGGTAAGGTTGCTGTGTGAAAATCAATGTAAAAATCTAAATGTATATGTATTTGTTCCCTGGCAGTGGCAAGTGGCCTGGCTGGAAGGAGGTTTTCTACGCTCAGGGGGAACCGGTGAGTGGACCTGTGATGTCAGCTGGCCTGTCTCCAGCGCTGCTTGCGGCAGCCTCCAGGTGACCGATCGGCAACACTGTCACACAATGACTTCCAAACTATAAAAATAAGGGTTCTCTTTATTTCACAAGTTCCCTTCTAACCGATCCACTCTTTCACCATATTCAATCTTGGTTGTTGCTAAGATGTGCTTTTTAAACTAAAAAGGACACTTTTTAAAAAGGAAACTAACCACCCATGTTTCTTAGGTAAGATCACAGGGAGCCAAAAATAAACCACAGGCATCCGTTAATTCTGATTCTTTCTTGCTGTGGATACTTTCACTACAATTAAAACAAAACAAAACGACAACAAAGAAAAAAATACCAGCCTGCACGAGTAGAGGAAATCTCCAAGAAAGATGTATGTTTAAAGGGGAAAAATAAGGAAAAAGGAAAAATTCAGAATACTGTGATGACTAAGATCCCTTTAGCATAAACAAAAAATTTGGCTATACAGCAACATTAAATGATTTGATTGATTAATTGGTTTAATACCTTTAAAGTGCTTCTAACTGCCTGGCCCCTGGTAGATGCTCTGTAAGTTCTAGCTTGTATTATATACACTGTCATGTCTTATACACGTATTTTAAGTTGGTTGTTATTTATTAGTGGTGTTATGGTAATGCTTGCGGAGAGGGGGATGGGTGTGGGTCATAGACAAGATTTTACCTTTCATTCTGTTCCTCTGCCTATGGTTGTTTTTCTAATCAGATTCACACGTTATATTCTTCCTCCTTATTCTCTTTAAAGACTCAGGGTTCATTTGGGCAATGAGGTTATCAGCTATTTCTTGTTTTCTCCTTGAGATTTCTTTATTTTAAAATACAAAAACAAATATGGATAATGACAAAATAAAAACACACACACACAGGAATTAATTTAAAAGGAGGAAACGTTTATTCTGAATGTGAAACAAGAAAAATTGTGGGTTTGTGTCAGATAAATCAGATTCTGCTCACGTGGGAACTTGAGTCAGTTCAGCTAGCTTTTCTTGACTTTGCTTTCCCTATCTGTAAAATGACAGCCTCTCTGCAGAATTGTTGTGAGGACTGAATGAGGTAGTCCTTCCAATATACCAGGAAAAACATCTGCATGTATAGATCAGTATATGTGTGACAGAATTGTATGTGAGAGTAACAGAATGCAATATTTTGAATGCTTAGGTTTGCAAGTTGGAAATTTCCAACAATCATCTCTTTCCTGTTCCTTTGTTGGAAAGACAAATAAAGAGAAGAGAGAAGACATTTTAAGTGTAGGGACACGTTCTAAGCTCATGCTTTGCCTAAAATTCTAGTCTTGTGACGCTTTCTTTCTCACGTCTCTAAGTGTTCCTGTGCCGCTCAGCGTAATTGGCTCATTAGGCTGCAGTGTTGCCTCTCATCTCGCACCCACATCTCCCCAGATATGCCGGACAGAGATACAGAGCTCTTTATTCAGGGACCGCACAGCTTGCTATTTTACATTTCTCTAAGTCAAAGGAGAGGACACAAAAGGATGTTTTCCTGAGTTAATTGGCTGTACACTCTTATCCTGAACTGATGGGCATGGAAGCCTTTCAAGGCATGTTAATACTGCCCCCAGGTGGTCAAATTGAGAAAGTTCCTCTCGAATCTTCCAGTCAGAGAAGAAAACCTTGGTCCACAAAGTACGGCCCCAAACAGACTTAAAGACCTCTGTAGTGTGCTAGTTTCCTAGGAAAAACTATTGAGATTGTTTAGATGGAACCGCTAATTAAGTCTTGCATAGGAAGGGTGGGTGTCCTTGAATTGGGAATTAGCTGCTAATTGCCCCAGAAGTGTAACTACAGTTTTAAAATTCGGATTCTTTGAGGTTTCTGCTCTGGAAAGTCAGGGTGAAAATCCCTCCCCTCCCTATATCATGGGATTTGCGAAATAGAGTAAAATAGGCTTTAAATGCTTTGACATTCTGGATGTGATGTTGTATGAGAATGTGTGGGAGCAAAGTAGACTTTGCCAGCAGAAGCACTGTCCCTTGAATGCTGTCCCTTTTTAGGACATACACTGCACCAAGTTTTTAAACTTCCCGAGTCCCTGCTTCCTTGTTCTAAAGCAGTACTGTGAACGATACGCCATGTACTCACCTTACGCTGGGCTCTATATGGCTTGTTATTGAAAACTACTTTATAGAATGTAAAATGCAATGTTAATCTTAGTTTGCATAATTATTCAACATTTGAAAATAAACTTTTGGACCCCTCTGGTGAAAAGTCCCCCTACTTCTAGCTTGCTCACTGACGTCTTAGGCAAAATTGGACAAGGCAGGTGTCCAGGTCGGAGGCCATCCATTTTTCCATCTCTCACATGTGGAAAATAACTTTACTTTGCTCATCACTTCGAAAATATTATTGCTAGCAGCCTTTTGGGGAGAAATTGTAAAGACCATGTGTTGAGTGTGTTACTTGTATATGCTTTTCCTTTCATGCCAATTACAAGCACTTTTTCCCTCCTATTAACTCTTAATAGGGTCATCCGCAGGTCACAGATTCACTTCAAAGTAAATACATAATCCCTACAAAGTCAGGCCTCATTTACTCTAAGTTCTGGACGCGAGAGCTAGGATCTCCTTAGCCCTGAGGCCTGAAGAGCTCTGTGTCTTCAGCTGGAGAATACAGCGTTACTTCCTGTGGCAGGTGGTGCTTCACCAAATGCACGCCTGCAGATCCCTGGCTGTACTGTGCCCTGTCCAAATGCATTCGCTGAGTTAATTGGATGAAGAGAGTGAATAATTTACAAAGAAAACTCTCCATCCTCCCTCTAATATTAGCAATAAGAGCACACTCTGTTTTCCTTTCCCGTTTCTCCATTAAAAGGATGTTTTGCATCAGAAAATGCAGTTCTGTTCCAACTGGCATTAACTGAGGTCACACTACATAGAATAGAACTTCCATTGATTCTTGTATGATGACAGCCACCCACCTGTACACACCTGTATACAGCTCTCTGCCAGCTCTTCCCAGACTGGAGGGTCAGCACAGCGGACATGGGGTGTCTGTGCTGCTGGGGCTCTGAGCACAGCTTGGCTTTAGGAGAATGGAGAAAACATTTACACACACATGTTATTTCTGCAAGAATACACTGAGACCTTAGAAGAGTTTAGCCCTGGGGAGTGAGAATGTGAGTGGATAGCTGTGGGAGGATTCAGACACATCCATTGCTACTTTTCAAATTTAATGTTATTTTTCTTATGATGAAAATGGGACTGTATATCACTTATCCTATATAATAAAAGGCTAATATGCAAATAGACCAAATGGCAGAACAACTGGAACAGTCAAAAACTGGTCGCTATGATGTGCGTTGACCATCAGGGGGCATGCATAAAACATGGCAGGTGTCGGCCACAGCGGGATGGCGGAGCAGGTGAACGGGAGGTGCCAGACCACAGTGGGACACCAGTTTCCAAGTCTCTGGTGGTTATTGAAATGTCTTTGCTCCTGTGTGCTGCAGTCCCACCCAGTGCTTCCACCTGCTGCTGGCACTGGCCCCACTCGCACCCACAGCCAGTGTCAGAGCCACTGGTCCTACCCGCTGCTGGTACTCAGCGCCAGTCCCAATCATTTGGCACCATCAGTGGGTTCGAGTGGTGGCTGCCAGCCTTGATCACCCCTGAGGGCTTCTCCACCTCCCCTTACTCCTAGGGGTGATTAGAGCAGCAGCCACTGCTTACACTGCTGATGGCACTGGCCCTGCTAGCATCCACTGATGGTGGATGCTCCACGCTGTCAGTGGGTGCAAGTAGAGCTGGCACCTTCAGTGTGTGGGAGCAGCAGTGGGTGTGGGACTGCTGGCAGACAAGGGGGGTGATATGTGTGGGGTTAGCTGCAGTGGGATGGGCTGGGTGGGGGCGCGGAGGATGGGCTGAGATCCACTTTTGTGCCTACTACAGCCTTGTGGTCCACAGTTCCTTTCAAGGTGCATGAATTTGTGCACTGTGCCCCTAGTATATTATATAAAGGGTACAATGTACATATTAAACAGAATGGTGGAGTTCTATATGTACAGAGAGCACAGGTATTTCAAGGTACAGTCAAAGAAAAGATGAAGTTGCAGAATAATACATGTAGAGATATTTATATGTAACTAGGGGCCTGGTGCACGAAATTCGTGCACCAGGGGGGGGTCGATCCCTCAGCCCAGCCTGCCCCCTCTCACAGTCTGGAACCCCTCAGTGGATGTCCTATGATGGCCCCAGTCTGCCAGGCGCCGTGTGTGTGTGTGTGTGTGTGTGTGTGTGTGTGTCGCCACTGGGGACCTGCCCCCTGCCACATCTGAGGCTCGGAGCAGTCCTCCTGTGTTTGTCTACCTGCTAGGGGCCTGCCCCTAGGCTTGGAGCAGGCACCCCCTCTATGTTGATCTCTCAAACTCTTGGCCTCCCCTGCAAGTTGTTCTCTTTTTTTGAGCTGTGGCCAGGGCTGGGTGCTGCTTGCCTCCCAAGCTTGCCTACTGCCCATCTTCCTCCAGCCACCAGAAAGCAGGGAAAACCCCACCTCATAGTCAGGCCAGCCTTTTCCTGCTCCCTGATCCCTGGAAGGAACCTGGGAAGCCGCCAAGCAGGCTCCCAGCCCCCAAGAGCTTGCTTTCCCTCTCCCCAGTGCCCCCTAAAGGGCCTGGGGAGCCTCCAAGCAGGCCGCCGACTCTTTCCCACTCACCAGTCCCCTGCTGCCTTCCTTTCCCACTCCCCGGTGACACCAAGGGGTCTGGGGAGTTGCCAAGCAGGACCCCGGCCACTTCAACCTTGCTTTCCTGCTCCCCGGTGCCCCGCAAAGGGCCTGGGCAGCCGCCAAGCAGGCCAAGACGCCCCTGCTACCTCTTTCCCACTCACTGGTACCCTGCTGCCCTGCTTTCCTGCTCCCTGGTGCCCCGCAAAGGGCCTGGGAAGCTGCCAAGCAGGCCCCCGACCCCCACTGCCTCTTTCCCACTCCCCGGTGCCCTGCAAGGGGCCTGGGCAGCCGCCAAGCAGGCCGCCAACCCTGCCGCCTCTTTCCCACTTACGGGTCCTGGGTCCTGCGCTGTTCCGCCCTGCAGCCGCTCTGTGCACTCGGGAGGTTCCTCAGCCCGGCCTGTGCCCTCTCACAGTCTGGGACCCCTCTGGGAATGTCCACCTGCTAGCGTGCCTGACCAGCTTGGGTGATGAGCTGATGGCTGTCTCCAGGCTGGCCAAGCCCCCAGGAACGTCCCTCACCCCATTGGGTTGTGGCCAGCGTGGGTGACAGGCTGATTGGCACTTTCAGGCTTTAAGGCTGCCCACAGCTCCCATTTACCCAATGTCCCAGCAAGGCTGGCTGGACACAGGTTCTGGGGTTTGTTTATCTTCTATAATTGATGCTGTTCCCTTAAGCTGGGGCCTAGACATGTAATGAAACCTCCTCTCTGCTTCACCTCACCTCGGGAGTCTATAATGACACAATGTTACTTAGTGGTGAGGCCAGGCCTGCTGTTTCCTTCAGCTCCTGAGGATTCTATGATTGTTATTATGTTTCAAATGTGTGTTTTGCTTGAGGATAAGTGGAGCAGAGTGGGCTGCAGTTTCACTTTCACTCCTGCTGCAATGGAAGCTGCTGTTTACTCAGGTCTGTGAGTGGCGGCCGCCATGTTGGCTGGGCTAATTTGCATACAGTCACTCTGATTGGCTGGTGGGCATGGCTTACCCCATCTCGGAGAAATGGTTAATTTTAATATTACGCTTTTATTAGTTAAGATAGGTATGCATGTATATATTTAGAAAACTATGTGTCTATAAAACCATATAGTTAAAATTATCTACAGAAAACATAGATAGCATTAAATTTTTTCTTCCATATTTCCACTTTTTTATTAGGTTTTTATACCAAACATGTGTTTATAGATTACTTACATAATTGGATATTTTGTGCAGATTGATCAGATTGGGTGATTGTTTCCTGGTTGATGAAATATATCCATTTGGGCTTTTTTGACAGTCTCTGCCCAGGCCTCCTTCACTCCAGGCTGGGCCGACTTACCCAGGGCTGGATAGGGGGCCTGTATCATCCAACCATAACGTTCTGAGATAAATGTTTATTAAATGGATGGACAAATGGGAGGAAGAAGGGAAGAGTAAATATTCAGAAGAGAGATGGTCCTATTAGAGCTTAATAGAGAACAAAGGTGTATGAATTTTTATTCAGCTCTAAAGAAGAAAGGATTTCAATCCCATAGAGGCAGATCTCTGCAGGGGACAAGGGTTTTTCACTGGGTTTGCCATGTTATTCTTATAATCTCTTTTATATACACCAGAAAAGACAATTAGGATGTATGCATAAGTAAAAATTAAAGTCCCATGTGTAATAATAAACATTTTCATGTGTGGGAACAAATTAAAGAATTGTGTAGGAAGTATGTAAAGGAAACCACGAGAATTTTCTAAAGGACATGAAAATGTCCCAGAATAAATAAGAGACATTCAATGTTACTGGATGGGAATACACAATAATGAAGTGGTGCTAATTATCCATAACTATCTATTTGATGCAATGACAGTGAAAATTCCAATAAAGTCACTTCCTTCCCTTTTCTTCCATCTCCTTCCCTTCTTTGCTACACTAGCATTTTGTTTTTTAGATTCTTAAGTGCCTAACTCTCCCCAGGTTCAGAAATTTTGTATCCTTTCTTCTTTATACAGAATTTCTCTTTTATGAGATCTTCAGGAGGCGCTGCCTCTTTCTGTCAACACAAATCTCAGTCCACATAACACTATCTCTAAGAGATTTCTGAACCACACAACTTAAGTAACTTATAAGTCACCTCTCTATTACATTGCCTGCTGTCTTCCTTATCACATATGCCATAATCTAAAAATCTGTGTGTATATTTGTTCATGCATATTATTTATTTTTTCCCCACTAGAAAGTAGACTCATGAGAGCAGGGGCATCCTCTGACTTAATTCTACTGCATTTATTCCCCCCTAAAATAATGCCAGGCACAAGGAAGGACAAGTTACTTAACTTTTCCCAGCCTTAACTTCCTCATCTGTAAAATGGGGATAAGGAGAGGACCAAAATTATAGGTTTCTGTGTCTAATAAATGAGTTAATAGATAATGATACCTTAAAACATTGTCTGGCCTACACTGAGTGGCCAGATTATTATGACCACCTGACATTCATAGGCAAATTAGCTATAACTTCGTACTGAAGTTGCTAGAGAGCCAGACCATTATAGATAGGGAAGCAGGTTGTTTACCACGACAGTACAAGTGATTTTTTTTCTGAAGATATGGGTAAACAACATGAGTTAACAGCCTTTGAACATGGGATGAATGGACACACACACACACACACACACACACACACACACTGAGTGGCCAGATTATTATGACCACCCCATCAGTACTTCATTGGGCCACCTTTTGCCTTCAATACTGTGGCGATTCTTCTTGGCATCAACTCCATGAGATGTTGGAAGGTGATGTGAGGAATCTGACACCATGCCTGATAAATAGCATTGTCCAGTTCTATGAGATTTGATGGTTGTGAAACCAGTTGCCTGATGGCTCTTTTAACTTCGTCCCACAAATGCTCATTTGGATTGAGATCTGATGGTTGTGGGGGCCACCTAAGTAAGATAAAGTCTCCCTCATGTTCTTGAAACCAACACTGCACAATATGAGCACCATGGCATGGTGATTGTCTTGTTGGAGGAGCCATCTCCATTGGAAAACACCATCAACATGATAGGATGAACCTGATCAGCAATGATACTTAGGTATGTTGTGCTATTCAGACTTTGTTCTACATGAATTAAAGGGCCCAAATCATGCCAAGAAAACATGCCCCAAACTATAACACTGCCCCCACCAGCTTGAAAGATTGTACTCATGCATGTGGGGTGCATTCTTTCATGATGTTTCTGCCAAATTCTCACTCTGCCATCTGCATGATGCAACTGGAAACGTGATTTATCACATCACATGACTTTTTTCCAATGCTCAACTGTCCAATCCTTGTGTTCCTGTGCCAACTAGAGATATTTTATCTTGGTAACTGCAGACAGCAAAGGTGTTTGAACAGGCCTTCGGCTTCCATATCCCATACGATGCAGTGTACGGCTAATTTGCCTATAAACATCAGGTGGTCATAATAATCTGGCCACTCAGTGTATAGCAAACTCAATAAATGTGAGTTGTTATCTTTTATTAACTCTACAACATTATTTTCGTATCTGAAGTCTTGACATAGAAGCTCCTTTACTTACGAGCATCTAGTTTCTGGAAGACTTTTCATAAGCTTGTAAGTCTGAGGTGACACTCTAAGGGTTAGTGTGAGTGCCTTGGTGTGACAGTTGGTTTCACAAGAGAACTGTGCAGGTTGGTAGTATTAGTTTTGATGATGTCATTTGAAAAAATAGTATTATTAATTTTCTTGCCAATTATTGTTTAAATTTTTCTTCTTTTTTTACTGTCAAAGTTTTAGGTCTTGTCTTTTAAGCACTTTTGCTGTATTTTAAAGCAGACATCAGCATAACCACATAACTGGAGATGGGCTCTGTGGCGGCTGGCATAGTTGAAGACTTTGCTCCAGTAAATAACTGTTTCTTATCTGTTTATTTACTGCTACTTACCTTGTATCAGGCACTGCTGTAGTCTCAGGGAATGATGCGGTGAATAAAGAAGACCGGTTCCTGTCTCTTATACTTTACATTTGTGTACTTATGGAAGGGCACATTTTAATAATTTTAAGTAGAAGACTGTGCATTTCCAGATGGGATTTGGCTGTTTAAAGATTCTGCATCTCACTGTCTGCTAGGATTATTTCCTCTTTAGCAGAACACCGCCCTTGCTTTCAGCATTAGATATGGATGAGCCATATGCTAAATGGTTTGACATTTCAGTCTGATTTAAACCGATTGACACTGACAGCTTCATGCCAAAGTGTGTTAATTCTTAATCAGAAACAATATCTCCTCGGACCAATGAATGCATTTAGCATTAATTGGTGGTGGCTGCCTGCAGGCTTTCTATAGAGAGCTATGGACAGAAAGCAAGACTCATTTTAGGAGGAAATGTGTATTTTTGAAGCATCCATGTAAAAGACAATTTACTACCCCTTTGTATAACCTACAGTGTATTCACTGACCATTCGTGCCTTCATTCCAGAGCATTCAGGAGCATTCAAATGCATACTAGGGGCTCTGAGGACACAAGGACACTGTGGCCTTCACAGAATTCATTGTCTGATGATGAAATCATATAAGAAAACACGTAATTACATCTGTTCCTTTATGATCTACAAGATGACATGGTGCCAAATCCTTTGGTACAGTTGAACGAATTCTGCAGGAGATGGCTAGATGTTTGACACAGAAACTAGAAATTGATGTCTCTGCCTAGAGTGGCCCCCCTAAACTTCAGGGATAAGATCTAAAGCTCCCAGTGAGTGCCTGAATCCATGGATAGTATCAAATGCTATATGCTTTCTTTTTTCCTCTACCATACACACCTCTAATAAAGCCTAATTATACGTTAGACAGTTTCATGAATAGGAGATTTGTTCTCACTACAAATCTTGCCAACCTCAGTATACAATTATTTTTCTTGTCAATAACTTTTACCTTTTCGCTTACACAAGCACTTTTATATTCTTTCTGGCATATCCGAATTGCTAATATCACTACTCTTGTGCTTCAGGACCATTATTTAGTAAAATAATGGTTACTTGAACACAAGGACTGTGAACCTACTGCAGGTGATCTGATAACTGATGGTTCCTCAGTGACCAGCGTGAGAGTAGCTTACACAGTGTAGATCCTCAGTACAAAGGGAGGATTTGCAACCTAGGTGGGGGGTAGAGGAGTGGAGCAGGGCAGCATAAGATTTCATTATGCTACTCAGAAAGGCACGCAATTTAAAATGTGTGAATTGTTTATTTCTGGGATTTTTCATTTCATATTTTTGTGCTGTGATTGACCATGGGTAACCGAAACTACGTATTGGTGAAATCATGGTTTATTCTATAATTCAAATTCTCTGTCAGGTATCTCCCTTTCAGGATATATTCCAAGGCCCCCTCCCATTGTCACAGGACTAAAAAAATGTAGATTTCATCGGAGAATGCAGTGGCCAACATGCACAGGAGAGGCACAGTGAATCCAGGGGGAAAGATTGCTGGATACCATGGTTCTCCCAGAAATCTGAGTGCTAGCCTTGATTTTTCTCTGTCACTCACTACACCCAATCAGTCACCAAGATTTGCCAGTCTTCTCTCTCCTACACATCTTTCTGGTATAGATATATCTTTCTGGTCTACTTTTAATTGGTCTGGGTTGCAGCTTTGGCACCAATGGCATTAAAGTTCTCTCTGGTGATTCTAGGCAGGACAAAGTTCGAGAACCACCGGTTTGGAAATAAATCATAATCTTCCAGGGTGAGGCTCAGGCATGGATGCTTTACCAAGGCTTCCCAGATGACACCAATGTGCCCCCGCCCCACTGAAGAACCACTGCTGTAGTCCTATAGCAGCACACCTGTGACATCCGTGTACAGACACATCACCAGGGAACCTGTGCAAATGTGGGTCATGATTCAGGATGTCGACGATGGCACCTGAGATTCTGCATTTCTGAAAACCTCCCAGGTGATGCCCATGTTGCTGGTCTGAGGGCCACACTCGTATGTCTCACTCAGGAAGGGTAAGGAATGTTTCCCTTATTCACTTAATTTCCAGGTACAGCATTTAACACATGGTAGATGTTCAGTAATTATTTATTAAATAGATGAGCAGGTATAGTAGATATTCATTAAATGAATAAACAAATGGCATCAATATTCGGTGACTACCACAACTTTGGTAGAAATCAATTAAAAATATTGAGAGTAAGGGCATAGCATGGGCTAAGACATACTAATAAGGCTTCATACAGAAATTACATCACCTCACCAATGAAAATATGGGATCATTCATGACGTCCTTGGTTGCTGTGAAAAATGACTCTTCCCTTAACCACTTCTTATCCTGACTCCCCCCCACCCCCACCCCCTATACACTCAAACACACTCAATTAAGAATTATTTCTATCCCAGCCAGTGTTGCTTAGTGGTTGAGGGTCGACCTATGAATCAGGAGGTCACAGTTCCATTCCCTTTTCAGGGCATATGCCCAGGGTTGTGGGCTTGATCCCAGTGTAGGGTGTATAGGAGGCAGCTGACCAATTACTTTCTCTCAGTGATGTTTCTATGCTCTCTTCTTCTACCTTCCTCTCTAAAATCAAAACAAATATATTTTAAAAAAAGAATTACTTCTAGTTTTCATGTGTAAAGGAACTGGAGACCAATAACCCACCGATTGTTCTTCATGATTCTTTGTATACAGCATATCAAATAAACTTTATGTCCAAAACATCACTGCCAAGACCAATATTAAGTAGCTTTCCCCCTATGATCTATCTCTTCTAGGAGTTTTATGAGTTCAGGTTTTACATTTGAATTTAACTCTTTAATCCCTTTTGAGCTATTTTTGTTGGTGGTGTGGGTTAGGCTCCCTTTTCATTCTTTTGCATGTAGATACCCAGGTTTTGCAGCACCATTTATTGGACAGACTACCCTTTCCTCATTGTGTGTTCTTCGCACCCTTCTCAAAGATTATTAATGCATAAGTTTATTTCTAGGCTTCATATTCTGTTTTATTGGTCCATATGTCTGTTTTTAAGCCAGTACCATACTGTTTTGATTACTATAGCCTTGTAATATAGTTTGAAATTAGGAAGTTTGATGCCTCCAGCTTTGTTCTTTCTCAATATTGCTTAGGCAATTTTGGGTCTTTTGTGGTTTTATACTAACTTTAGACTTTTTTCCCCTTTCTTTAAGAAAAATGCCTCTAGAATTTGGATAGGAATTCCATTGAATAATTAGATTGCTTTGGGTATTATGGACATTTTAACATTACTAATTCTTCCAACACAAAAACATGGGATAGTTTTATTTGTGTCTTCTTCAATTTTGTTAATTAATGTCTTATAGTTTTCAGGGAAGAGTTCTGTCGTCTCCCTAGTTAAATTTATTCCTAAATATTTTATTGTTTTTGACACTAGCTTAAATTTGATTCTAAATGTAATTTTTTCAGGTAGTTTGTTGTTAGTTATAGAAAAGTACAGGCAGCAGAAGCAAAAATTAACAAGTGGGACAATATTTTAAAAATCTTCTGCACAGCAAATGAAGCAATCAACAACATTAAAAAGGCAATCTATAAAATAGATAGAACTTTTACAAAACACATATTGAACAATGTCTAATATTGCTTCTAATATCTAATAATGTGAATTCACATAACTCAATAACAAAAAATGGAACACTCCCCCCCCCAAAAAAAATAACCCACAAATAAATAAAGGACAGGTTACCTGCAAAGACATTTTTCAAAGAAGATATAGAAATGGCCAACAGGTATAAGAAACGGTGCTCAACATCATTAACCAGCAGGGAAATGAAAATCAATATCACAATTAGATATCACCTCATGCAGGTTAAAATGGCTATTATCAAAATGACAAGAGATAACTGTTGGCAAGGATATGGATACAAACAATAAAAAAACTTTTTGTATACTTTGTGGGAATATAGGTTGATAAGGAAAACAGTATGGAGGTGGTCAAAGGGCACAAATTTTTAATTATAAGGGAAATTACTTTTGAGGATCTAATGTATAGAATTAATAACACTGTACTGTATACTTTGAATTGGCTAAGAGAGTCGATCTTACCATACACAGTAATGGTAACTGTGTGAGTGATGAAAGTGTTAACTTAATTGTAGTAATCCTTTCACAATGTATACATATAGCAAATCATCTAATTGTACAGTTTATTTTATAATTACAATTTATTCTCATTATTATTTTGTATTGGTTTCAGGTATACAGCATAATGGTAAGATAATCATCCACTTTGCAAAGTGTTCCCCTCAATATTTCAAGTACCCACCAGGCACCATACATAGTTATTGCAATGTTATTGGCTATACAGGGTGTCCCAAAAATATATACACACTTTGAATAGTTATTAATTCCAGTGGGTTAAATCTGAAGAGAAAGGAAAATTGGAATGAATATTCATTCAAAATGTGTGTATATTTTTGGGGGACACCCCATATTCCCTATGCTGTACTTTATATCCCATGGCTATTTTGTAACTACCAATTTGCATTTCTTTCTTTTTTTTTTAAATCCTCACCTGAGGATACTTTTTTTTCCATTGATTTTTAGAGATAATGGAAGGGAGGTGAGAGATAGAGAGAAAGAAACATCGATGTGAGTGAAACACATTGCCTCCAGTAGGTTCCCTGGCCAGGGCCAGGGATCGAGCCTGCAACTGAGGTAAATGCTCTTGATCAATTGAACCCTGGACCCTTCAGTTCATGGGCTGGCATTTTAACCACTAGCCAAACCGGTTAGACCATTTTGTACTTCTTAATCTCTTCACCTTTTTCAGGAAGCTTCCACCCACCTCGGTCTGTTCTCTGCAGCTATGAGTCTGTACATTGTAAATGTATGCAATTTTATTTGTGAATTATACCTCAATAAAGCTGGAGAAAATTCCACATATGTAGGAGATATGCCAAGTTCTATAAAACCATCAATTGCAGTTCATTTGTTTCATATTTTATTCTATTTTTGCAATAAAAATATTTGAAAAAAATTAAAAATTAACCTATATAGGTTCTTTTTCTAGAGCTTGGCTTTAAGAATTGTTAAGTTTTATTGTCATATTTTTGTCATCATGATAAAAGTTTGAAATATGATTTATAAAACTCATTCAGAGTCTATTATGTGTGTATATATATGAACAAATACATATGCAAATGGAATATATCTGAATTGGATAAGTTCCCAATTGGATGGATGCCCAAAGTTGGAAAAAACAGTTTGTTAGCTTCTTCCCCCAAAGAGCACTTTTTCCAAACTCTTCTGGCCTCTGGCCTCTGCAGATTCTGATTCCTTAGCTAGAAAGTCTAGGAGTGAAATATGTCATACTAAGCTGGAGGCTTTCAACCAATGGTCTAGGTAGTTAGTTCCCTAAATAGTCTTCAGGGAACTATTTCCTTCCTCCCTCCCTCCCTTCCTTCCTTCCTTCCTTCCTTCCTTCCTTCCTTCCTTCCTTCCTTCCTTCCTTCCTTTTCTCTCTCTTTCCATCCAACCATTAGGGTGTTTATGAATCTCTAATGAGATAATTTATGTAAAGTATTGCCTGACATCTATTTGGCCCTCAATAAAAAATAGCTGCTATCGTAATTCTTATCTTAACAATGGTCTCATTTCTAGCCCTCCTCCAGAATTTCCTTAGATAAACTGCTCACAGAAACAATTGTTATAAAGTAAACTTTGGAAGGATGTGAAGTAAGAACTTGATTATGCAAGTTCAAAAGCAGCATCAAAGCTGAGATGATGTTCGCTTCATTCAGAGCATGATGCAAGATTCAATTTGACACCAAAGGTCTGTGATCTATGACCCTGAGAAGAAAGATCCTTTTTAGGAAATAAAAATACATCTTTTGGCTTTGATACAACCAGGAATTACCAAGAGAGTTGTCAATTTTGCTGTTTTCACCCTTAGGCACCCTGTGCTGAATGGAATATTCAGTTGCTGCCATAGCACCTACATACGCAGGTATATGGCTTTGTAAAAAATAGTAGCAGAGTGGCTATGGGTAAAATATCCTTTATACATTTCAATTTGCAGCTCATTTTGGGTCTTGAATAATATTTTAGGTGTAAGCAGTCCAGAAATCCATATGTGAATATTAGAAAAGATTTGTTGATATAAAAACAGAATATTTTCTTCTTTTAAAAATCTGGTTATAACAGCTGTTTATAGTAACAAGAGTAGAAAACTTGGAGTATTTGTTGTCCCAGAATATTTTTTCCCCAGAATTTTAGAAAGGGAAAATAAATCAAAGAAGTGATTTATGGAATAATAAGTATGGAAGAATGTCAATATTTCTTAGAACTATATCAAACTCTGAGAGCATTGTCAGGTATCCCAGGAAGAGTTTTGTGTTATACAGTTTATTCAGAAATGAGTCTCTTATTCCTGGAGCCCATTTTCATAATATCAAAGGAAACTAGGAAAAGTGTGTGGGCATGGTATAACTAATGACCAGGGACTTCCACAGACTCTTTGGAAGAGAGAAAGTAGACAGGACAAGGGGAGTCGTGCTGCATAGGACACTTGTCACAAGATATGAGGACCAGTTTGTTCCACAAGATCCCAGCAGGTCTTGGCTAATTCTTAAGGATTACTAACAGGACATGTAGGGCTAAAACCGGCATGATAAATTGAAGAAATATTAGTAGGACAATTGCACCAATTGGTAGCACCACCATCCTCTCCATTGCCTGGGAAAACTGTGGTGGAGTTAGAAAGGTGCATGGACACAATTTGGAGCCTCTGACTTCTATCTTTCTTAAGGTGGCTCTGTGTAGGCACTGAAGTTCTGAGCTGCCATTTGTGAAATAGTGCCATTCCCATTTTGTTTCCCATCAGAAATAGAGTCATATGTTGCTTAATAAGGGAATGTGTTCTGAGAAATGTATCATTAGGTGATTTTGTCATAGAGTGAAGTTACACAAGCTTAGAGAGTATAGCCTACTCCACACCTAGTTTTTATTGGATATCCTATGGCTTCTAGGCTACAAACCTGTATGTACAGCATCTTACTGTGCTGAGTACTTTAGGTAATTGTAACACAGTAGTATTTGTGTATCTAAACATATCTAAACATTGAAAAGGCACAGTAAAATGTGGTGTAAAAGAAAAGATAATAAATGTACATCTGTGTAGAGCAGGCATGTCAAACTTGCGGCCCATGGGCTGCATGCCTCATTTATTTGGCCCGTGTTAGCCTCTGAATTTGACATGCTTGGTGTAGAGCACTTACGTTGAATGGATCTCACAGGAGGGGAAAGTACTCTGGGTGAGTCAGAGAAGGCCTAGGACATACTGTACACTAACGTGGACTGTGTAAACACTCTTCTGCAAGCCCTTCTCCTGTTTCCTTCTGATAGGTTCAGAAATAGGACATGAAGCTGTAAGTGTTGCTCCACAAACAAGGATGTGGGCTGAATTGATTACAAACATGGAGAAGAAACCAGCTGGGTAAAACATAGATCGCCCTAGTAGTGATTGTGAAGAGGACAACCTGGACAGGTTTGCCTAAGGATCAGTAGGAATAAGAAATCAAAATGAAGAGATAAAGGGACAGAGGGAATTCTCGTAGCAATATGGTTTTGGCTATTGTGAGTTGGAGCAGTGGCCAGATTAAGGAACTTCGTGGAATTCATTTTTTAAAAAAGAGGATGCTTAACATGGAATGAGTATGCAACTGAGGACTGTATTTTGACTTTGGAGACTGGCTTTTGTTTTTATTGGCCTTGTCTCGCACAAAGGGCTCTGGCGTTGAATTGAGGAAGAAGTAAACTTACCTGTGCTTTACATCATTACAACCTGAGAACATGCGCAAGTACAGGAACAGACTGGCTCCATGTGACCGCAGAAAGCTTTCGCTAACATGGCCCTTGATACTCATTAAGGTGGCCCCTGTGGGCCTGTGTCCTCGCTCAGGACCTTGGGTCCTCAAACAGAACTTACAGCCATGTGCTCTGAGGACCCCGAGCAGGATCAGGGGGCTCTGACACCCTCTGAATGTAGAGCGCTGGGGCCACGCTCCTCTGTGCAGAAATAGGCCAGCAGCTAACTGACTGGGACATAACCTGTGCGCTCAAAACTGAGGTCTTGTGAGAGGGGATCTAGTGCCAAGCCCCACAGATATTGTTCCTGTCAGAGAAAAAAATCTTCCTGAACCACAAGTGCCTCCATTTCTACAGGAAAGCCAGCTTTATTATACTCTTACTAGGAGACCCATGCACAAAAATTTGTGCACTGCAGGGGGAGGGTGGGTCCCTCAGCCCGGCCTGTGCCCTCTCACAGTCTGGGATCCCTCGAGGGATGTCCACCTACTGGCATGCCTGGCCATCCTGGCTGAGGGGCTGGTGGCTATCTGCAGGCTGGCCAAGCCCCCCAGTGGAGACCCTCACCCCATGGGGATGTTACTAGCCTGGGTGAGGGCCTGAGGGCCATTTTCAGGCTGCCCACAGTCCCTTCAGGGTTTGACTCCCTACTTGGGTGCCTGGCCAGCCTGGGTGAGGGGCTGAGGGCCGTTTTCAAGCTGCTTACAGCTCCCACTGACCCAAAATCCCAGTGAGGCTGGCTGGAATCAGGTTTCTGGGGTTTATTTATCTTCTATAATTGAAACTTTGTTGCCTTGAGCAGAAGTCTAGGCAGGCAACAAAGCCTCCTGTTCACTTCAGCTCCATGGCTGCTGGCCGCCATCTTGGCTGGGTTAATTTGCATACAGTGGCTCTGACTGGCGGGCGTGGCTTAGGTGTAAAAGAGTGAGGGTCAATTTGCATATTACTCTTTTATTAGATTAAATGAGACCAGTGTCGTATATGCTGTCCAGTGTTGATCAAAACATCATTATGTGGTGAATGACTGTACATATGCAAACACACACACACACACACACACACAGGGGCAGGGACAGAGAGAGAGAGAGAGAGAGAGAGAGAGAGAGAGAGAGAGAGAGAGAGAATTGCATAGGACTATGGTTTAGGTACAGATATGTAGATATTAATTTATAAATCAGGGACATGTACTACTCTCATTGCTAATACACCTGGCTATCCTATTCATAGAGACCAAAGATCATTGTTAATGACCATGGATATCAGAGTCTTCTTAATTATGTGAGATTTGGATAGCTGACTTCTACTAGGTTTTGAGCTGATTGTTTATTTTACTAATAACTTGCAGTAATAATAGGAGGGATAACAGGTTATTTTTGTTATTGTTTATTTGTGTTTACATGTTGGGCTTTACTTTTTAGTTAATATCTTCAATCAATAACATCCCTGAGGGAATTTTTTTTCAAGTTACTGCTCCACTCTATGAGTTAGAGTTGCAGATGTCACTCTTCTTCTCTGACAGCTGGCTCCTGCTGCTTCCAGGTGTCCTAGAGGATTTGTTTGCTCCTTTGTGGTTAGATGTGTTCCTATGACTATTTATGGCCCATGTGACTGGGCAAAAGTGACATGTGTTATTTCCGCAGCAGAGGACTGAAATGCTGGTGTGAAACCTCCTATTCTTGCTGGTCACTGTTGTGTCCAGGGACTTTTCAAGTTTCAAAGTATACATAGAAGTTACAGTAATTTTATTTCCATTTCTGAGGAGCGAATTGTGACTGTAGGATAATTTAATCTTCAGAAAACAAATCTAAACAAAGCTATAGAATTACAGGATGATTGGATTTCCTGTGGAAAACAGCAGAGGGCAGCAGGTTCTGTTTCCTGCCTTCCATGGGGCCAAATCCCCACAGATGAATGGTGACTCTTATGGGAGTCGAAGATTTTAAATTTATTTGCTTATTGGCTTCTTTATTCTTTGTAACAAACCAAATTAAAAAATCAGAAGCTCTAATGCTACTCTATAGTGTAATAAGCGAGCCATGGTGAACTGTAGTTAGAAATGTCATGGAGTTTTTGTCTTGTAACAAATTCATAAGCCATAATGTTAAAAAGACAAACATTCTGCCAGGGAATAGTCACAAATCCTATTAGAACACAGATGTGGCTTGTCCAGCTTTGGAAGAGGCAGTTTGTCTTGAGCATATTGCAGCAGAAATGGCTCGTCTCAGTGATTTTCAAGTAACCTGTGAGTTTTTGTTCGAGTGTGTTGACCTTTAGCTTAAGACAATTTCTTGTAGGGAATTGGTTTTCAAGGCTCCCTCAGGTGGTCCCAAAGGTAGTCTCTGATACTGTGGTTTTTGAGATAAGAAGAGTGGTATACATCTGGAAGGTAGGCAGTGTCTAAAAAGGGATTTTAAAAACTGTTGAAAGGCAATTTTTTAATGGTGTCCAGTCCATATAATGATTAAAAATAGACACTGAAGTGGCTTGTACAATTATTCACCTATTGTTTATTCACAGTGCGTTTGCTGAGAGTTTATTTCATCTCCTACATGCTAGGTGCTGTGTTGCAAAGGCAGAAAAGACTGGTTCTGTTCTGGAAGGTGCATAAATGGATAGAGCAGACAGAAAATGCACCAATTATGGAAGACTGGAGAGTGAAGTATAGCAGCAGGGCTCCTTGTTGGGGAAGTGGAGAGAGGTAAAGGGAAACCTTGGAACATGAAAATACCTGCACATTCCAAGATTTACAGATCCTTTTGTGCTAGCTAGATCAGGATGAGTTAAATTTACTAGCAGCCCAGAATTCTAAAACATGCCCTCATTAATGTAACTCCCTATTCCCTTCCTCCAGTCTATCATGATATTATAATTATTTGTTGTGTATGTTTTTTCTTTCTGACTAAAGTGTGAATAGAGAGGGATCATGTGTCACCATCTTTGTATCCCATCATGCTTTTTAAAAAAATATATCTTTATTGATTTCAGAGAGGAAGAGAGAGGGAAAGAGAGATAGAAACATCAATGATGAAAGAGAATCACTGACCGGCTGCCTCCTGCACATCCCCCACTGGAGATAAAGCCCACAACCCAGGCATGTGCCCTTGGCAGGAATCGAACCCGAGACCCTTCAGTCTGCAGGCTGACGCTCTATTTTGAGCCAAACCAGCCAGGGCTCCCATCATGCTTGTAATGCATGGCAAATGAGAGACATCTAAATGCCATGGAAAGGCTAAAGAATGCATGTCACCTTGCTGAACAGGGGTCAGGAGAGCCTATTTCTAGATTGACTGCCCCTCGCTAGCTGTGTGGCTTCCGACAAGGCACTGTGTGAATTCGCAGCTTGGTTTCCTCATGTGTACAGTGAACATCTTAGACTAGATGCTCTATAAGATCCTTGAGACTGAGTTTGGATAAGCTTGTTCTGCCTAATTAAGCTGTAGAGCTTCAGTGAGGTTCGGAAATGAGTGTTGGTTTTAGAACCTTTCAGGACAGGCAGCTTAGTGCTATTTATTAACACTGGAGTGTGTGCGTTGAAGTCAGAAAGTCTTAATTCCCAATTTTGGCTCCACCTAACCTTCATCAAACTTAGCTTTTTCCTTTGTGTCATGAAAAATATACATTCTCTGCCCTAGCCAGTTTGGCTCAGTGGATAGAGCATTGGCCTGCAGACTGAAGGGTCTCAGGTTTGATTCCTGGCAAGGGCACATGCCTGGGTTGCGGGCACATCCCCAGTAGGAGGTGTGCAGGAGACAGCTGATTGATGTTTCTCTCTCATCGATGTTTCTAACTCTCTATCTCTCTCCCTTCCTCTCCGTAACCATCAATAAAATCTATTTTAAAAAATACATTCTCATTATATAGAGTTATTTTGAAGATGAAGTAAGGTAATGTAAAAAAAAGTGTCAAATATATTGCCCAGCACTTAGGTGTTAGCTCTCTTCTCTACTTTACATGAAGTTATTACTCAGTAGATGTTTCTCTTACCTTAGATTTTAGCCCAAAGCAAAAGGAGATGATAAATTTAGGCAGACTCTACAGTCTTCTCTCACTCTGGCTCACCTGAGAGGAGAAAGCTAAAAGGGCTGACATCTTCATATTCACACACTCCTTCCTGGTTCCAAATTTTCATTATGTATTTCATGAAGCAAATTCACTGACTATCTATCTACTTTGTTACAGTCACTGTGTTAGAATCTTTAGTATAAGAAGTCTGCCTAATATACTGAGAAGGGAATGAACACAGTTTGAGATTCAGTTTTTTTGAAACTCAAATCAGGAAATATGCCCCGACAAATATCCATACCCTTTGGGAGATGTTGCGCTAGACTGTTTGAAATTGATTGTCATAGAAATGACAACGGCATATACATGAGAGTAATTTTCTTCCCAGGTTCCTATGACATTCTCTTCACTAACCAATTCCTCCTCCCTGATCAAATACAAGTTATCTCCTCTACCTATTGGGACATGACATTGTCAGGTACATATAAATACCTTCAATATCAGAGTTAAAGTGATACACACACAAGGAGAGGGGATAGACATATTCCTATAGGAATTCAGCAACAAAGAAGGTATCTGCCGTGGGCTCTTCCCTAAACCCTTACTATCCAGGGTTCAGGCAACATATGTTTCTCAAGAGCTGCAGTATAAGTTAGAGCCGTGATTTTCAACTTTTTTCCTCTCAGGACACCAAAAACTAATTACTAAAATTCTGCACATACCAAAAATATATTTTTTGCCGATCTGACAAAAAATAGGTATACTTTTGATTGATTTACAAAAAATAATAATAATCACATATCCTTTTTTTCTCCAAAGTGACTTTAAAAAAAACACAAATACCTATAATTGTATATAAGGATTTCTGGTACCAAGAATTAACCAATCCCAAACAACTTTATTATGAGATGTGACCAATAAGATGCAGCTCTATTATGTGACCTATATATTTATGGTGCAAGACACGGTATTTACAATGGGTGGCTATTGTTGTGTTGGTTGTTGCCATTTTTTTTTTTCATTTGACAATCTAAGGGTAAAGACTACATAGTCAGGTATTGCATGTTTTAAAACTTCTTGTGGCACCCCAGTTGAAAATTGTTGAGTTAGAGCAAGTTCAGAAAAAAATCAGTAAATAACACTGTAGATTGGAAGTGGTATTGTTTTTACAATTTTTCATTTCTTATTAGTGTTTGATTTAGAAGCAAATGTTGGTAAAGAAGTTGTCTCTTTCTCTGTAGTTTTCTAGTGGGTAAACATATTTATTGACTGCAAAGGCATTTTAACTGAACATTTAATTTCACACATGTCACAGCATTCCTCATTTAAATTAATTAAAATTTTAAATTAATCTGCTTTCTGAGTTGGTCTGTAGTATTTGTGCAAAGGACAAATATTTATCAGATATATGCTAAGTTGAGGATTTTTTTTTTCAGGCTTATAACATACACAGAAAGTTCAGCTTTAGGACTTCCTTGGAGCAAAAGTCACATGGAAAAGTTACTTGGTTCTTGCTGAGGACTGAATTATGTCCCCCCCGCCCCAAATTTATATATTGAAGCTACAACCCTCAATGTGATGGTGTTTAAAGCTGAGGCTTTGGGGGATAATTAGATTTAAATGAAGTCTGAGAATGGGAGCCCCATGATGGGATTAGTGTCCTAATATGAAAATATACCAGAGAACTTGAGGTGACCAACTTATCTCCAGAACATTAATATGCTGGCTCCCTGATCTCAGACTTCCAGCCTCTAGAATTGGGAGAACACGCATTTTTGTTGCTCAAGCCACCCAGTCTCCAGTATTTTGCCATGGTATTCTGAGCTGGTGGATACAGTCACATCTTCCCTTCATGTACATATTTTAAATTTCAGATTTGGAAACTGAGCATGGCACTCTGTGGTGAGTTACTTTCCAGGGAGAATTATGGGCCAGTACTGCCATTTTTTTGTCCTGCTTCCCTGTTTACCTGAGCAAATGTGACTTGGTGTGTCCTGGAGGAGATGGGTGGAAACAGTACATCCTCTTCCCATGGCTGGAGTAGGATGGTTTCTCTTCAGAGTGGATTTGAGACAGCTCTGAGCACTGTGCCAGGACTCACAGGATTCCACTAGAAAAAGATGCTGATTTCTCATAGCACTTGGGCAGATCCAGGACTTGTTTGTCTCTCTCCTTCCCACCAAACGTTAGTCTCTAAACTAAGACAAATGATAGAGAGAAACAAACCAGGAGCTACTGAGATCTATTCAGTGCCTGTTGTCAATGAAATACAGTATCTCATCACAGTATGAATTTCCCCTCAATTCAGAGTTGTGCAGGGTGAAGCTTATGAAGAGAGGTCCATTAAATAGCCCAGTATCACAACTGAATAAAGGTGGGGCTGGAACTTCTATCCAGGGGCATCTCTTATTTATGCCATGCCGTGTGCCAGTTGTGTGCCAGCACCAGCCTCAAGACCATTTTACTTAACTGAGGTAAGAAGAGGTCTTGTATCCACTGAGAAGACCTGCTGCAGTTAGCAAAGCCATGGTGCTGGAGAAAGAATTTGTGTCTCACCTCACCTGTTTTCCTGTCTTTTTCATGGTGGAAATACGAGAGGCTTAATGACAGGGTTTGCTGTTTCATGGGACATATTTCTCTCTTCTCCTGCATCCTTGGAAATTACTCAAAGCACAGCCTTGTAAGAAGTTTAACAGAAAATGCTGGATGGGTAGATAATATGTTGACACAAAGATGTATGAAGCAGAACTTGACAGAGAGAAATTGACTTTTTCCACATAACAGTGAGTGGTTTTTAACAGTAATTGATAAAAACAGATCATTAATCAACATGATTAAGTCTTATCTAAGGGACATATATATGTCCCTGTATTAAAGAATCAGAGAATGCAAATTCTTCATACAGATTAGTTATAATAATTTACCATGCACTTGATTGTGAAACAAGCCTCAAATTTCAGACTTGGAAATATTCAGACCATGTTGTACTGGCTACAAAGCAATTGAGTTAGAAATCAGTAACAAGAATATAGCATAATTCTGCCAATTTAGAAAATAGAAAAAAATCTTGTCTTATAATTAATAGAAAATTATTTTAGACATTTGATATTCTTTAGAGCAGGGGTGTGGGACCTCTTTTCTGCCAAGGACCACTTGGTTATTTTTAACACCAATCACAGGCCATACAAAACCATCAACTTAAAAATTAGCCTGTTATATTTAGTCAAACATTTAATCAACTCATTTCTAATGCCTAGGGAGTTCCTTATACAGCCCACAAGCTGGATGCTCCCCTCCCCTGCTTAAGAGCATAACAATAAGGAAAATACTACATATTCAAACTTATGGATATTTTGAGAATTATATGAATAAAAATATATAGAATTAAAAGAAAAAAAGCCTACAATTAATAGACTAAGTGTCTAACTTAACTAAGTCAGGAAAATAAATACAAAAGGAAGTCAAAGAAAATAGAACAAATAAATAAAAATATGAGAACTTAATGGAATAAGAAAAATATACAATATAAAATCTAAAGTTCTTTCTTTGAAGTAATGAATAAAATAATAAAACCTTGGTAGCAATCAATGTAGAAAGAAAAGAAAGCACAAATAAATAATATTTGTAATGAATAAAAAGGATCCTGATCACAAATAGAATCAATATTTAAAAGACCAAAAATATAACTAATTATTTTTGGATTATGGGCATTTTTATTTTCTTGTTTTTCTTATTCAAGTTCTTTATTTTTAAAAATGAGACCCTCACACTGAGACACAAATAATGAAAACATACTGGTGTGCTTGGAACTAGGGACTTTGACTTTTGTTGTTAAAATATACTGCAAAGATGGAGTGTCTGAAGAATAGAAATCCACGTTATTTGAGATACAATTGCCAAGTGGGCCTCTCCCTCTGCTGTCTATATTTGCACATCATGCCTTTGGTGAGGAGGCATGATAATGAATGATAAAAAATTACACCGGTTGGTGGCAATGTTGTTTTCACAGCCATAGTCACTTAGTTAAATCCACAAAGCCATGCTTCTTTCGCCTTACTCACTCTGTTATTTTCAGTTTATCATTTGAGCTACAGATTATTTCTGGCCTGAAAATGAAACCAGGTTTTCTATAACCCCCAAATATTTATCTTGTTATCTTTATATCGTTTTCATTACTGAAGGCAAACTAAACATAAAATAATAAAAAGCAGGACTGTGTGGGTTGAAAAAGCAAATTCTGAAGACCACAGGAAACTATGTCAAACATTGCCTTGCCTCATCAAGAAATTAGACATCCATGCAGTGGAGAGCAGTTTTGGGTTCTGGTTTTCAAATGTCTTTCATCTGGTATTCTGTTTTAGGAATTATTACTTAATAGGCAGAATATGTGATGTTTAGTGAAAACTTCCCTGAACATCCATTTTTACCCAACTCAAATCAGCAAACCTTCCAAGATAAGCAACTGATAAAGTCTAACTGTCTAAATGTATTTCATATGTTGCTGGACAGATGGGAGACAAGCATACATCTGGTGGTTGGAAATTGAGCAAATACATTCATTGGCCTAAACTTGTGCTAGAATTCTTCACCCTCTGGCTCAGATTTCAACTTGTAAAAGAACTCTTTCCAAATCACATCACAATTTGAATTAATATTTCTACTTCAACTGTTCCTGACTTCTAAAATGCCTTATTCATATCTATGCTATTGTACTGATTCACTTGATTTATTTGTGTGCACATTACTCATGTTAGATATTAATTTAATTCAACGGAGCTTACTGAATGCCAACCACGTGTTAGCCACACGCTGAATATCAGTATCCTGAACTTTGCAAAGTCAGTGGCTTAGTCTTGTTCAATTTTGTATCCCTCATTGCTCCTAGCATCATGGAACATCAATAGAAGTTTGTTGACTTTGATTAACTTAGAGCCTGCATTTTTAAGGGGTAATGCTGGTTTACTTGTTTCTTGAGTAATGAAAGTGAGCAAATCTAGTCTCAAAAAAAAGATGAGCCAAATAAAAAAGAGTGGGCTGAGACTCAAAACACTGGGGATAAAACAATGGAGGAACAGCAAAACAGAGCAAGGGAGTGGGTTTTCAGAAAAGATTGAGTTGAGAAGACAACAATAGTATTAATAACAGAAACAACTCCCACCACCTTTATTGAGCTAGGAACCAAGCTATGTGCTTCTTGTGCACTGACTCCTAACAATATTCTAGGTGTACATTATTATTATTACTATTATTCTCCTTTTACAGATGAGGAACCTTGTAGGGGCTATTATTAACTGCCTACCTGAATTCTATTTCCTTTCCATCCATATCCTGATTCAGCTCAGATATTCACCCCTTCCCAGCACATTTCAAATACTTCTCTGGAAACTGATGCTATCCCCAGCTCTGGGTGAAGATTTGATTGGCTTAATGGGAACTCCATCCCTAAGCTATTTAGTCCATGACACTGCCTGGCCCTAGGAAGTAGTTCAGGAACAGGCATGTGACCCAATTCAGATCAAAGGCTTGCTGGGGGAAAGATCCTTCTCTCTGTGGAGACCTTTCATTTTTCTTAATTTTATAGTGAACAGATATTTGAAGTTAGACGCTGCTACAGACATATTGCCACAATGACACAAGCAGGAGGAGTTCCAGTTTGATGAGCTAACGCGTTTACTCTCTTTATATCTCAACCTGAGTCAAAATTTTTGTCTTGCCCAGTGATCCCACTTCTAGGAATATATCCTAAGAAATCCAAAACACAAGTCAGAAAAAATATATGCACCCCTATGTTCATTGCAGTGCAATTTACAATAGCTAAGATTTGGAAACAGCCCAGATGCCCATGATCAGATGAGTGGATAAAAAAGCTGTGGTACATCTACACAGTGGAGAACTATACAGCAATAAAAAAAGAAACTTTTACCATTTGCAACAGCATGGACGGACCTAGGGAGTATTATGTGGAGCAAAATAAGCCAGTCAGAGAAGGATAAGTATCACATGATCTCACACATATGTGGAATCTAATGAACCAAATAAACTGATGATCAAAGTAGATCCAGAGACATAGAAGCATGGAACAGACTGACAAATTTCAAAGGGAAGGCAGGGGTGCAGGTGAGAGGGAGAGATTCATCAGGGAACTTATATGCATATATGAATAGCCCATGGATACAGACAATACTAGTAGTGTGGTGAAGGCTTGGGAGGGGCAGGTGCAGGGTGGAGGGGATCAATGAGGGGAAAAAGCAAACAGAGGGGATATCTGTAATATTTTCAACAATAAAGATTAATTAAAAATTTTTTGTCTTGACTGTTGCTGTTGAAAGCATCCCAATTGTCATAAACCTGAGGCAAAAGAGAGGTGAAGTGACTTTTCTAAAGTCATGAATATGGTAAATAAGAGAACAAGCTTTAAAGTCAGGTCCATTTGACCTGAATTCTATGCTTTCAACTCTTTTCTGCATTCCTTCCCTGTGGCAGCCTGGGGTATTATGCATTGGTCTTCTGAAAGTGCATCTGTATTTGAGTGAGCTTGTTTGGACTTCCTTATAGGTTTCAGTTTATGCTACTATTATGGACAACTTCTCTCCAATGCTGAGGTTCTTTCCTTGGGGTCCTCCTATTGGCCCACTATCTCTGGCTCCTTTTCTCTTTCCCACACTTGCAGTGATCAGAGTCACTTTCTTAAACTCCTGGTTAATGAGTGCAAGACTGCTTCAAGTCAGATGAATCTCACAGGATTTGAAAGGATCCACCCACCTGTGAATCCTTTTGTTCAGCCATCCCTGTGGTCACATGGACCTAGTAGCTCAGCCTCCTCAAAAATGCTGTAGCAGTCTTGATTTGGCTAAGTGTTCATGCTTCCTTGAGACATTGTGGTTTGGGCTGCTGCCTTCCTTCTTCTTAGTCATTAATGCCCCAGGTTACAGAACATTCTTTCTCTTGCCAAGCCAGCCTGAAGATTTTATGTCTTACAATTGAAGTGGGACTTGGCTTGGAAATATATTTATTAAGGTCAAAGATGACCCGTGTATAACATTGACTATCATGGAAGGCACTGTGTGATTAAAGAACTATTATTGATCTCCAAGAAAATTCACTGGATGTATAGAGTAGATTAATCCAAATCTCATGGACAGAAAGGAGAAATGACAAGAAAAAGAAATGAAAAAAATGGATGGGAAAGTCATTTATTTTTTTTAAACAAGCTTCTAAGAATCCACAATAGTTATGTTCTCCCTCTGGCATGACTCCTAACTCCATGTCCTAAAGGGTTGTGCTGGTTTCTTTTAATGTAGGAGTTTTTGCTGGGTAAATTTGAAAAATGGAGACACAAATAGCTGGTATATTGAATTGCCTAAGGACATAATGAAGTTACCTTGGCAGATGAATCAAATGATAGTTCTTAAGCAAAAATCAGAAAAATAATCCATTGTTTATATAGTATTGCCAAGAGTCACATCTTTTAACATTTCAAAGGAGAAACTAACCGCCTGGAAACCTTGATAAATGTATGTTGACATCCTAAGAAAGAGTGGCCATTCAATTACTTCCATACTATATCAACTGAACCAGGAGATGAAAAGCATATGGCTGGAAAATGACCTCAAGTTCATGGGGCTTTGACTGTTTCTAAAATATTTGATATTAATATTGTTTTGAGTTCGTCTCAAAGTATTTCCTTTCAAAGAAGAAATCTAAAGGGGGAGGATTGGCTCAACTTAGGAGTCAATTCAGAACAAGTACACAAATTCATTCATTCATTCATTCATTCATTCATTCATTTAGTTCACCATAAACCCTGAAAATATTTATTGGGCACTCACTTGACTACAGCCTCAGTGTTAGGCTCTAAATCTACCAAAATGCACGAGAAAGGTATTGGTTAAGAAACTCACAGTGTAGTAGGTATGGAAAAATGGGTTATTAACACTTTACAAAAGCTTACCAAACTCATTGTGACTGACTTGTGCCCACCCAGTGGCTGGGAAGATGATGTGGGAGCAAGGAGAGTGAGTTAAACACTCTCTGAAAGAAGACAGCAAGAAAATGACAAGTGGACAGAGACACACAAGACAGGCATGTCTTCACCACACATGGAAAGAAGGAAGGAATCATAGGATAGAAGGAATCATAGGAATCATAAGAAAGAGGTGTGGAGGCATGAAGCAGCATGTAGGACTTTGCCAATACTGGCTCAGTGAGCACTAGAAGAAGGGACAGCAAGAGAGGCTGGAAAGATCAATGAAGTCAGATCAGAAAGTGCCATGCGTTCAGACATTTGATTTTATACTCAGAGTCACTGAAAAACCTTGTTTTAATGAAGGAGTCTTTAGAAAATTTGCTTGGCAGTAGAAGAGAGGAAGGGGAGGAGAAAAGGCTATATATTCATAATCACTAGAGTGAGCATATGATTTTGTCTTATTAATATTTTCTTCAGGTAAAATGGCCCATTTTTACAGAACCGTGTCTTTAATATTTTTCATGTATATGATCCAGGGAATGACTTTACCCTCTGGATCTGGGGAAGAACATGAGACCCAGGGCTGGCCAACACCATACAGTCTGTATAAGTTACAGAAAATCATTTAATTACTGAGTCCTAGTGCCCTCCACTGAGAAAGGGGAACATACATTTGCATTCTACACAAGTTGTTTTGAAGATGAAAGATGATAATTAAAATAAAACAGCAGAGTAGATAGTGGGTCTATATAGATACTAGTTTAATTTAATTCCCTTGTATTTCATATGATGTATATATATATGTATATATTTATGATGTATATATTTCATATACATCATATATGATGTATATATTTCATATACATCATATATGATGTATATGAAATGCTTTTATATGGAGATAGTCAAATGTTAATTTTTTCTGGGTAGGATTAATGTCAGAGGAAGAAAAGTGAGTAAGAAGGGAATGCAGAGATGATCTGAATCAATCTCAACTTTTTGATTAGTATATTCATTTATAGCTTAATCCATCTCAAATATGAAATTGCATCATTTATAGAGAAAGAAACTGAGGCTCTGAGGGAAGAAGGTCTCAAGTAAACAGGGTTTGCTATTCAGAGAACAGTATAACTGCCTCCTCTTAATGCAGTGTTGAACTTTCTCCCATACTTTCTTCTTTTAGATGAAATTGTTATGGTAAAGTATTTGGAGAAAATAATCTAAGTTTACTATTAGAAAAACAATCAAAGTTAGGTTTTACTTGTATTATTTCCTGTTTGTGAACATTTGAAGGGAGTGTGGATCACACATGTATACATGTACACACCCATATAATATCCAAATATCTCCCATCCAAAGAGGTTATGGTACCTTTAACCTTACAGGTAAATTCAAATACTCCTAGTTTAAAACACTGTTAATGTAGGGAGGAATAAGGGTAAAAATCATTATTCATTGAACAATTGCAATATGCCATGCATTTAATGCCTATGAATTAAATACTGTAGCCACTTAATAGTACAGATGAAAAGACTGAAGCACAAAGATGCTAACACACTGGTCTACATTTACAGAGCTATTCACTGGTAAAGTCAGATTTGAATCCAAGCGGTCTGAGCCCAGACTCCTTCACTTCTAATATAAAGAAAACAAGAAATGGCACCAACCTGTGACTATCTGCTAGGATTCTGATTCTAAGATAATACTGAGAATAAACTCCATAGTCTTACCCAGAGCTTTCCCTGACAACCCTAAACTCACCTCTAGCAGCATCAAGGTCCTATTGGATCTCTGCAGTAATGTTTAAACCACGAAGGGAAAGAGAAGACTGATTTGGCTTGGCTGTCTACCAAAGTTCACGGGTGACCTTGAACTGGAGGGGGCATGGCTAAGGAGCGTCTCATGCCTCAGACACAAAGCTCAAAGCCGCCCACCTTCTCGACTCCTTCTCTTACTCCCCAGTCTATCCTCATCTGTCCACAGATTGTGTCTTTCAGACACACTGTCAGACAGGCAGAAGGTATGGGAAACTGTTTGGAATGTGATGGAGAACTGGCAAAGCAAAAGGCATTGGGGAGGTGTTCAGCTAGCCTAAGAATTGTCTTTGACTATAGTGAAGGAGTAACCTAGGATATGAAAGTATGGGGACTTGAGATTTTTTGATGAGCACACACTGCCTTCCTTTGTGTGTTGGAGGGAAGGGGGCAGACAGCTGAATCTCCTTTCTCTATGCCATTCACCAATATCCCCTCATCCACTTGAAGGGGCCAAATTGGTCTTAAGAAGTAACAGAGGACCCAACGTTTCAAGGTATCTTTTCTGAATGGAGGCCAATAAGTCCTCTGGAAAGTCCATTCTCCAAGATTTTCATCTCTAGGACAGTGACCCAAGAAATACACAGAGAATTTTGTATTCAACAGGAGACCTTATTATATCCATTTAATTTCAAACCAAAGAATCATACCAATCCTTGCAATGTAATGGAAACTCAGCCTCTAACATTGCCATATACCACACTCTTGACAATATGACAAAAAGAAATGTGTAGGCGAGTCTTCCAAGAGTCACTTTTGTGTCCACTATTCATTCATTTGAAATATCTTTTATACTCCCTTTGTAAGTAATGAATGTTCTTTGTGTCTCCGCTGGCTGTTTTGTCTAACCAGCTTTCTTGGACAAGTGGACAGAAAGCATTTGCTGAATAGCCTGTGATAATAGCTGTCAGGAGTGGTGGCAAATGCCTTTCTCACCTAGTTTACGCAGCCGTGGAAGAAATTAGATATGCATGTCATACTGCAGGCATCTCATTTTGAAACAGTACTAATTTCCTAATTAGAGTCTGTGCAGACCATGGAGCTCTTTATGAATGAAAATCAGGCACAGGTTGCATTCAGATGAATTCCTTGAAGCAGGATTAACAATACTAGTGTGAAGGAAACCGATACCAGTTGTAGTCTTTTATAGATGTTTACAGCCAGAATTTGAAGATCATTTAACCAAATTCCTCACTTTATAAAGAGAGGGATGGAGATGCAGAAAAGGAAACATTTCCCCAATGTTGGCTCCTAACACAGCCCTCATGCCTGTCCCCAGCAGATCTGTGTTTGGATTTGTATATTTTTCCATGTGGAGTTGATGTCAGTGTTCCATTTCCCATCAATATTTACTGATTTGCTGTAATGGCATCACATTTCTTTTTTAAAAATATGTTTTTATTGATTTGAGAGAGAGGAAGGGAGAGGGAGAGAGAGATAGAAACATCAAGGATAAGAGAGAATCATTGACTGCCTCCTGCTTGTCCCACACAGGGGATCGAGCCCACAACCTGAGCATGTGCCCTGACCAGGGATCAAACCATGACATCTGGTTTATAGGTTGATGCTCAACCACTGAGCAACACCAGCTGGGTGGCATCACATTTCTTTGTTTTGCAGCTGCAATGTTGTTGTTTTTTTAAATTTAGCTAATTAGCTCGTTACTTTCATTTCAGATTGTTTTTATTTCAGTGATTCCCAATTTAACAAAACAGATTTATCACTAAATGTGAACTGGAGATTGGATGCAAAATTTACTTTTATACCATTTGTGTTTTCTTAATAGGCTTAAAGACTGGGGTATTGTATTACGAAAAGGGGAACAGTATGTCAGAATGGTCAGGCTTTGTATATGTCTCTAAATAATTCTAGGTGAAAAGGTTACTTATGAATTATCTAAGCCCTACCAACAGCATTTTACAGTGAGAAAATTTAGACTCAGTTAATTTAAACCAGGAGTCACAAATTCAGATATTTACACGATATAGAGAGGGACCCTGGCATAATATAATAGGACTAAACTACTCACATTTCAACCAAACTTAGCTGATTTCACATTTCATTTAAAAAAAAATTGAGTAATCTAATCCCTAAGCTATCATTGGAAGGCGGTATAGCAAAAAGGCTTCCTGATTTTGACCCTGATTCACATCCAGTGTCTGTTACATTACCTGCTCTTTTCACCTCATTGTATAGCTTTGCCCATTTTCTAACTTATCCGGCTGCTCCATTATTTTAGCCACATTATCTGTATCGGTGAGAACATAGTACATTGAAAAGTTTTTGTTGTGAGCTGCAGTCAGGCAATAAAGTATTTAGAGAAATAAAAAAAAATTCATCTCAAGTGTGTATGTTTGTATATATGTGTGAGAGGGTGTCTCTGTGTGTGTGTCAGTGTGCATGTGTGTCTACAGGTGCGTATATGTGTACCAGTGTGTGCGTATGTCTCTGTGTATTGGTTGTCATCACGGCTGATAGATCGAACTTCTTCCCTGAGTTGCCCTGCTGGGTTAGGAGGACACGGGTTAGTCTGCTGCTCTAGCTTCCATGCCCAGATGCTGTAGGTTGGTTCTTTCCCAACAGGGGCAGTCCTTGACGGTCACTTCCTACATAAACAGTGCAGTTTCTTGGAGCCTTTCTTTAACAATAGCTTGGCCCAGGGATGTTTTTAAACAGGGCAGACTGTCAAGATTGGTAAAAGCAATGTCATCATTTCCCCTGATTTCTCACAGAGGCCTCATTTAAAACTTGTAGATCATCCCCTAGTAGACACCAATGAAATGTTGGCTGTTATTTTGTGCTGCCTTTTATTCTTTTTTCTTTCTTTGGTCAAATAGCCACATTTGATGTTATCTAATGACTTTCACCCGAACTGTAATGAAAGATGCTTTAATGAGAAGAAACCAGGATGCACCAAAGACACGCCACACTTTTCTTCTTGTGTGAGAAAAGCTGTTTGAACGGCCCTTGTCCCAGAACTAGTTGATAACCTTCCAGGTTTCCAGAGAAAGCATCAAAATCCAAAGCAAAAAGTGTTTACAAACTGGGCCTTTGCAGAGGGAGTTTGTGAGATCTTAAAACTCAAATAAGAGGGGAAGAAAACAGCCTCATCTTTGCAGAGAGAAATTCACCATATTCTTGGGAGAGCATTCACTGGCAGTTGAAAGTGAAATCTCTGTGTGTGTTGTAATGTCAACTATTTAGTGCAGTCAAGCAATAGTGTTTTTTATGTTTTTGAACTTGAGCTATAAATAAATTAACCTTATTTAAATCCTAGTCATGAAAATTCCTGGTTATTGAAACTGAGTATTGGCTGTATCAAAATAAAAATGCCACAAGTGAGCAAGAGACTTATTGCTGCCCAAAGCAAAAGCAAAATGGTCAGTCCTCCAGTGTATTCTACACCCCGTTTACATGGCAGGAAGGAAAGGCAGGAGAGGCTACTTCTTGGTTGTGCCATGTTCCACTGATACATTCCCCACAATAAAATTACAGTTATAGACACTCAGCTTACTCTTTCCTCTACTTTCTAATAAGAATCAATACCTACAGTTTCTATAAAGATTTGCCATTGATAAAGCTCCTTCATATATACTAGGCTAGCTTTCCCTACCAACTACCATGCAGGTGTGTTCATCCCTACCTTCCAACTGAAAAGGAAAAAGACTATTGTGAAAGTGGGATGGTGAAAAACGAAGGTTTTTCCCTAGTGCCTAGGATCCAGAATCATGAATGTGTCGGCGATGATCACAATTTCCTAGGAAATCAAAGCCTGTTAATGGCAAAGCTGGAAGTGTGTTAATGGTTTTCTGGTCCCCAAACTGGTACCCTTGCTGTGATTCTGTCAGTAAACCTTCATTGAATATTTTTGTACGACGGTCACTCTCTTGGCTGCTGAGGCTACAGAGGTAAATTGGACATGGTTCTTGATTCCAAGGAAGACGGTCGAATGTTCAAACTATTGCAACATCTCGTATGCTGAGTGCTTTGAGAGATCCAAGTTCAGGAAGCCAGGGAGTAGAGAGAAGAAGTGCCTGGCACAGGCTCAAGGAGTAGTGACCACTTTGGCCAGAAACCATGGCTATCTAAGCTCTGAAGGGCATATTGATATTGTCTAAAAGGAGCCAGAATCAGAAAGGCATTCGCAACAGGAGGGAGTACATGTGGGAGGACCCAGAGGTGAGAAAGAATGCGAACAAGAAACAGAATGAGTGAATATGTCAACTTGGCGACCTGGGTGAAATTCAATCTCACTGGAGCAGAGATGGAGAAGCACACAGTGATGAGCGATCAGGCTGGAGATGTTGGCAGGGGGCCTTGTTTGCTGTACTTCTTCTCTTTCCAGCACATTTGGTTACATCGCTGAGCACATAAGTCAGGCGCCCCACGTTTTTAATTAGGAAAGCCCTGCTGTTCTTGATGCCTGAACGCAGCCAGAGCTGCTAATGGGCCTCACTTTGACCTTTGGTTTTTTGGGGAAAGGCAGTCAGAGTCTTGAAGTCTGTCAGGGGAGTTATCCACGTTGACCTACAGAGAATCACAATTAGTGAGGCCTGGGCACTTGGTACTGAGTTTGCCAAAACAGAAATCCCTCTGTCCATGGGGAATAGCTCTCTGGAAGGTGTTAGCCCTCAGCTGCTTGGCAAGAGTCTTTAGGCATCAGATCCTGGAAGATGAAATAACCCATCAGGGTATCCTGGTAACTCAGTATTAGGTCCAGACATGGTAATCCATTTCCGGGCTTATTTTATTGAGACAAGCTTGCATTAGGAAAGGGATACACTTTCTAATATTTCTGGGGCCTAACTTAAAACTCAACGTTTTCTAATCCTCTCAGCTAGACTCAATCAGACACAGTAATCTGGCTGATTAAATACAAGGTCGAGCACGATATATTACCTTAAATTGGCTATCTCTCTGAGTTGCCAAGAATTCTACATATAGCTGCGGAAACCACCTTTGGCAATTACGTAATTCCTATTAAATGGAAACTACATTGGGTTATAATATTTAAGACAGTTATTGAAACACTTTTGTGGGTAGCCCTCTGGTTCATGGAATATGAGTGACACAAGACATTCCAAGGATAAATTATTTATTTCAGGAAATATTTTCACCTAAGATCATAGAGACTTCATTCTTGTCAGGCCACAGATGAGTTAAGATTTTCTTACAAAATGCGGTAAATAAAAGTTTCAGTTCTTTAAGTCAATGGTTAAAGTTTTAAAAAAGTACATTTTATTTTATATCTTCTGTTTTAAAAGTAGTAAAAATAAGATTTCACTTGTAGTAGTTTCATTTTCTGCTGAGATCCTCTTTAAGCTTAAATGGTATTATGGGTTGGCTTGTGTCCCTCAAAAAGATACTTTGAAGTCTAACTTTATAGCAGATATTATTAAGGTAGGCCTTAGCCCCAGTATAAATGGCCATTATAGACTGAATGTTTGTGTACCCTCCAAAATTCATGAATTGCAATCTTTATCCCAGCGTGATGGAATTAGGAGGTGGGGTCTTTAGGAGGTTTAGGTCATGAGGACAGCGCTCTCATGAAAGGATCAGGGCCCTTATAAGAAGAGACACATGAGCTTGCTGCAGCTCTCTGCTCTCCACCAGGTGAGGACAGAAGGAGCAGGGAGTCACCTGCAAGTTAGAAAGCAGGATCTCACTAGATACTGGCTCTGCCAGGACCTTGATCTTGAACTCCTAGCCTCCCAAACTGTGATAAGTAAATGTCTGTGGTTTAAGTCACCAGTCTGTAGGCTTGTTGTTGTTATAGCAGTGTGAGCTGGCTGAGACAAAAGCTTATTTTTCAAAGGGTGAGGCTAAGGCTTCTAGCATTATTAAGTTTATGATTTGAGAGTTTTTAATTTTTGAGCTTTACAATTTGTATGTTTTCTTTCCCAGTTATTGAGTTTTTGTTTTTATTAAATCTTGCTTGCAATAAGATTAGGGGAAGAGCATTGTTGAGTGATCATGATGCTGCCTTCATGCATCATACAGTAGGGAATTTGAAATCAGAAAGCATTAGTTTGAATCCAACTCTGCTATTGTCTAAGTGTGTGTGCTTGGGATACTAACCTTTGTGTGTTTGGTTTTTCTTTATGTGCCGAAGTTTGCTAGAATAAAAACTTGGTTAACTGGAATCCAAGTTCCTAGTACTGGATCCAATTTCTCAGTTCTGCTTGAGCTAAGCAGTAATAACCAGAAGCAGCAGGATATAGCACTGACCTTTATTACAGATAAGAACTATGAAAACTATCTTCTATTGCAGGAAAGGGCAGACACCAGAAAGGGTCAAAATCAAAGGGTACTTAAGGGCAGTAAAATTGTTCTCTGGCATAGAAAACCTTATGTTTTAAGACATAACATTGATTTCCTAAAAAAAGAGGGACTATAATGACACAGTAGAAAACATATATTTTCACATATTTTTTGTCAACCAGCGATGCATATGATTTGGACAGGTTTACTGTTTGTATCCCATGACTCTGCCATTCCCTGGTATCATATCTACTCTCTGAGTCTCTGTTGCTTCTTTTGTATGCTTGTGAGTTTGTTTTCCTTTAACTGGCAAGTATATGGTAGAGTTCCTTAGACCTGAGCCTATATCTTAGTCTCACCCTGTGGAAAACCTCACTGACAACCACAGCTTTTATCATCACCATATGTCAAGAACTCTTAAATATAAAACCCCAACCCATGCCCTTATGTTAGAGTTTCAACTCTGGGTATCCAATTGTCTCCATAGAAATGCCTCAAAGTCACCTCAAATTCAACATATCCAAAGGCAAAAGCTGGTTGTCATATGTACTCCCTCAATGTCATGCACCTTTCTTTCACAGTACTTGTCAGAGGTTTAATTTTATACTGATTTTTCCTCTGATTTTTTCTTTTAAATGTCTGACTCCCTTGTGCAATTGTCAACTCCGGAGGATCTAGCACAGTGCATGGCACATGACACGTGTTTGCACAGTATTTATCAAATGAATGCATTATTATATTATAGTGTGTAAGCGAAAAGAAAAAAATTGAAAGGATGACATGCAAATTTTATTTAAACCAGCCTTCTAAATTTTGGGAAGAAAATGAGCCCTCTTTAATTGCTGCATACCAAACCAGAAGTTGACCCTTACAGCTTGATTAATGAAATGAATAGTTATGCAAATAAGTAGGACTTAATTCTCAGAGGAAGAGCTAGGTAGAATTTGGTAAAGAACATTCTTACTGGAAAAGTTGTCATGAAACATTTAAAAATTGTAGTTCTGTCCTTTGGTTTAGGTTTTCTGAGAAGAAATCAGTCAAATAATTGCAACACTACTGAGCACTTTCTAGAGCTTCCTTGTGTCCCCCGCCCCACCCCCAGATATTTCTTTGATATTTTTTGTCAGAGTGTGAACACTTCTGTTGCTAAAGGAAATCATTAAAGGCAGAGTGGTGACTTTTAGGCTGCATTTGAAGTGGGGTATTTGAAGCATTTCTAGATGTCAAATGCAAGAGTCTTCCAGTGAGGGTTCCTGAGAAATTGGTCTTTCCCTGTGTCTCAGAGGGAACCTGAGACTGGGCATGCTCTTTTACTGTGTGCCTTGGTAGGTAGAATAGAGAAACCTGAGATGCAAGCAAAATAGCACTACAAGACTTCAGGTACTAGGTACTTAAATTATAAGACTTCTTTTTGAGAATATTCTGAGTTGTATTGATTATATTGGTGAAATATGAATCTATCACCTGTCATTTGTGGTTCAAATTCCACTTGTGTAGGAAATAAATGGAATATATTTCATTGACTGATACATTTTAAAGGGTGTATATGAAACATATTGGAGTTTTGCATACAAATCTGTGAAACTGTATACCACCAGTTTAGTTATGGCCACCAACATAATTTGATATTAATTAATTTTATGTCATGCTATGTTCATATTCTTTTAATATTATTTTTTAGCCTAATGAGTTAGTGAACAGCATAATGATAGCATTTCAATATTATCAGAGGGGAGGGCAAATTGGGGGGTTGGGTGAAAAAAGGTAGAGGAATTAAGCAAAAAGAAAAAAAACATTATAGACACAAGCAATGAGTAGTACGGTGATTACCTGAGGGAGAGAGGGTGGGGGAAGGCAGAAGAGGGTAAAACGGGTATGAGGTGATGGAAGGAGACTTGAATTTGAATGATGAATACACAATGCAATATACAGATGATGGCCTGACCACTGTGGTTCAGTGGTTAAGCATCAGCCACTATGAACCAGGAGGTCACTGTTTGATTCCCAGTCAGAACAGAAGCCTGGATTACTGGCTTGATCCCCAGTGGGGGACATGCAGGAGGCAGCCAATCAATTATTCTCTCTCATCATTGATTTTTCTCTCTCTCTATCCCTCCTTCTCTGAAGTCAATAAAAAATATACAGATAATATATTATAGACTTGTTCACCTGAAACCTATATAATTTTTTAGCTAATGTCACCACAACAAACTCAATTAAAATATTAAGAATAGATCAAATCCAACTGCCTACCAGGAGGGGATTGTGCCCAGATAGTGAGTAATCTGCAGCTATGAAAACACCCCAGAAACCTATCTATGAACTCTCATGAAAAATTTCCAAACTATATTAAGTGGAAAAAGAAAGATATGAAACAGTATTCTAAAACACTATCTTTGGTTTTAAAAACAAGATGGGCATAAGAATATGTCTGAATTTGTTTGTATATGTGTCAGAAACCATGGAAGTAGCTATTAGATATTACTTACCTGTGGGAGGAGGGGACAGGTACTGAGCAGTTGGGGTAACTTTTTGTAGCATATTTGTACTATAGTGACTATGTTATCTATTCAAATCATAAAACCAAAATAAAATGAACCAAATATATATTAAAGAGAAACAAACAAAATAAACAAACAAGCAAACAAAAGAAACTGGAAATTACTAGTTATCATTTTTCACACACCAAAATTGTGAATCAATGTCTTTTGAAATCACCAGATTTTTAAGTATTGTCAACAAATTAAAATTAAATAACACTCTGCAGGTTTTACAAAGAATATGTGTGGACTACACATATCTCTGTGGACCATGGAGAGGCCTCTGATTGAATACATTTCTTTTTCCAATTGAGTCTAAAGGGTAGCAGAACTCAGAAATGCATGTAGAGGGCAGAATGAGGTAGGATTTTAATCTTCCTCATCTGCAGGTAGCAATAATGTGGTAGAGAAGGGCTCCACTGGAATTCGTTGGCATGGTTATCTTGGTAAAGAAAAATAAAATAAAGCAAAAGCAAACAAAAAAACAAAAGAAAATGATACCCTTGGAATCAAAGATGGGATCAGCAGGGACCAGTCTAACTGATCAGCCATCTACGGTCCTTGGGGTTTAGGGAAGCTGAGAAAACTTGCTTGTTCTGTTCCCCTGAAGTATGAGAATTTAGATAGTAAAAGCCCAAACTGCTTTTATATCCATTCCTTATTGTGATTGGAGATCTTAATATCCTGCCATAATTGTTTTGCTCTTTTCTAGGGTTAAATGATACTAAAACATAGGTGACAATTATCATTCTTCACAATAGGAAAAAGGGCCGAAAAGTAGAGACGGGTGATTAAGGTGAAATGTGGAAAACTTAGCTCTTAGAGTTGTGTTGTCTGGTAGAGTCGCCACTAGATACCTTTGCTTATATCCATGGATGAAGCTGCGGTTTGAAGTAACCACAAGCCACATGGAATATTGAGCACTTGGAATGTGGCCAGTCCGAATTGAGATGTGCTGTGAGTGTAGGTGCACACGGATTTCACAGATGTATTATAAAAAATCCCCAGAGAAGGTAAAAATATCATTAATATTTTCATGATAATTATATTTTGATATAATATTTTTCATGCATAAAGTTAAATAAAATATATTACGAAAAGTATTTTAATCAATTTACTTTTATTATTTCTGATGTCATTACAACATTTAAAATTGCATGTATGTCCTGTATTTGTGGCTCATGTTTATTTTGTTTGGACCACACTGCATCAAAAATCTGAGTTTCTTGCTAATGTTTTGCTTTATAGGTGAATAAGATAATGTCACATAGACCAAAGCAGTGTGAATTTTTCAGAAATCAGGCAAATAACATGACCTCATGAACATGCCTTTTACATGATAAGTATTTCTTGCAAATAGTTGTTCCAAGTACTTTGGGTCAAATGCAAGAACATGAAGCAACTGATGAATGCCTGTCAAAACAATCTTTGCTTAGATTAAAAAATGTAATTCTAAATCGTCACAAAAATTATAGTGTACACGCTGAATTAGCCATCGTAATCTGCATAGTATATTTCCTATAATGAGTCTGCATGTAATAACAAGTCCAGATGTAGCATTTGGATGATCAGCAAGCTTTTAGGTCAATTTATTATGAATAAAAGAGGCATTAATCTCTTCCTCACACAATGTAATTTGCATTCTCTTTCTAGAAATCTTAAAAGCCCTATAGAGGAAACTGTAATGGATATTAAACCATTCAAAGTAGTAAGTACTTCATTTCCTCATGTAACACGGTTGTCTTTGGAATGCAAATGGAGGCATTAATTTGCAAAGAAAGTATAAATTTTTCTTGGTGATAAAGGAATATTCAAGTTTATGCTATTCAGGCAAATGAAGAATCATTCATCAGAAAATTATTATTTCTAACAAGAAATTCAAACATTGTCCATTTGAATTTGAATTATAGGAAGGATTGCTATATCCATTGATGAAGACAGGAGTTTAAGTGTATAAATTAGTAAGACATGCATAATTTTCCTAGCACCTATACATATGGTGCTGTTGGTGTGTGTGCATGTGTGTGTAATTGTTATGATCTGATGGGCATTTATTAAATGTCCTTTGTGTGTATTAGATTGTATTAAAATAATATAATTGTAAATTTTTAGGGCTGGTGTGAAAACGACTTGCAGCTCAGTCCTCTGCCCACAGCATGTAGTTCACATTGAAATCATGTCCAGAGGACCATTACCTGGATGCCTCTGCTTCAGATCTCTAGCAATTAGGAGTTCATAGCCTCATACAGCACATTTGCATGTCATCGCCTCTTGACATTTTTAGATATTTCTAATAGTTAGCTATTTCTTTCCATAGTTTTAATTCTTCTCCTCTAAAAAATTGCATGTGCTGGGGAGTAGGGGAGGCTGGGGGAAGGTCAATGGGGAAAAAAGGAGACATATGTACTACTATTTATATTTTAAACAATAAAATAAAATTGAAAAAATAAAAAATAAATAAAAAATTTTATGTGTAGGGAGTATCTCTTATTGTTAGGTGTGTTTCCTTCCTAGCAGTTCATGGGCACACCCAATACACACTTTTGAATGAATAATATTAAAATATCATAGAAATTCATTCTCTTCCATATCACCCTACCTATTTAACTAGTGCAATATTCTGCTCTGTTGTGCAATATTCTACTGGCTTGAGAAGGGTTTATAATGTGAGCTTGCATAGTAGGTAAGCATTTGGGATGGAGAAGAGAATCTTAGATTAAAATCTTTCAGCATTTACATTGGTTCATTGACCTGGGTCAAATTATTCAACTTCACTCAGAGAATCTCTGCTTTTACGTATTCCATGCATTGGCACCTGGAATCAGACTTCTTTAAATACAAGACTTCCTATAACTTTAAATATTTGGAAGGTAATAATCTACACTCTTCAGCTCACCAAGATAGCCACCTCCAAAAGATCTGTGGAAAGTAAACAAAAAAGACAAACTACTTACTCTCAGGGAGCTTGTCATTAGCTGAGAAGGTTAAAGAAGATAGTCACTTCGAGGAATGACTGATTTACTTGTAGCAAAGGATGTTAGAGAGGCAGAGAAGGATGGTGGTGAAGAGCATAGGCTCTGGGGCTGGGCTGCCTGAGTTCATGCTCCCATTCCATCACTTGCTACCTGTGTGTCTGGGGCAAACCACTTAATTTCATTGAGCCCCATCTGTAAAATGGGGATAATAAAAGTAAGGCATTGTGAGAATTAAATAACATAATATACGTGAAGTTTGAACAGTGCTCGTTGTGTAGTAGGCACTCATTAAATATACAGTATATATTTAATGTGTTTATGACATATATACTGTATATCACAAACACTCACTTATAAGCACCTATACAGGGAGAGAGGGAATAATAATTTTAAGCAGTAAAGAACACATATAAAGGAAGTAAAAGTTCTAAGCATAGTTAATAAATTGTCCAGATCCCTGTAGGTAGCTGCTTTTTTATGTCAATCTTGAGGCAGCCCTCTATTCTTTGATGCATCCCAGACACACTTGTTTCTATATAATATATAAGCAAGAAATGGATTTTTTTTTCTAAAGATACCATGGCAAAATTCAAAAGAGGGTTTATGATACATCGTATAACCAAACATCATGAATCTCCCTTGAAGCCACTCTGTCATTTTCCTAAAATCTCTTTTCAGATGTTAACCACCTTATCTCTAACCATCCACTCTTCCCGAGACTAACCCTCCATAGCTTCTCTAGCAATACTGCTCCCATCATTCTCCTCCTAGTAGACTCCAGCATCCCACCCCAACTCAGAGCCCCAATACCCTCCATGAGTAGCCCCACACACACCCTCCCTGTGTAGCCCCCCACACACCATTCTGCTCAGCAATGAAAGAATCTGCCTCAAGAACTCCTCTTACCAGACAGCAAGGAGGCTGCTAGAACATTCATCCCCTATGAAACACAAGTAGTAGAGGAAAGCTTGATCCCACCTATCAAGTAATGTCAGAGGACTGATACTGCATAAAAGTGCCTGACCAAGATGACTGTACTTTATTTATCAGGTACAAGAAACTACAGAAAGATTTTGGGTCAGGGAGAGAAGGGAACAAGAACCATGTTTCTGAAGAGACCTGAGTTTCTGTGATTTGACCTTGAGAAAATTACTCTTTGTTTGAATTTATTTCTCCCTCTTCGCAATGTGGAGAAAGGTTTGAGTTCAAAGGTGATTTATTCTTTCCAGATCAGAAATTCCAAATATTCAACAGAACACCAGATGTCACGCTGTTCATTAGAGCCAGAGCTGAGATAAAATATATATGTCTCAGGATCCTGGAGGGCCCAGAGAACATGCTCAAGAGTGAAAGTCTTTCATTTCTGAACTGACGTTTTCATGAATAGCTAGAGTGATGAGGATCTTCATGATGTTTCCTTCATGGTGTGCCAATCAAGGCTGAATTTAATCTGTTGCTCTTCAATGCAAGACTTTAATGGGATACTTTCCTGCCTTTGGAGTTTGACCTTTGTTCTGCTGTCTTCCCTGCAAGCATTCTTGCCTTTCTCGGGAAGGGACTTGGGACAAAGAAGGGCCTGCACACACACCTTCTCTGTGCTGAGTCAGGTCCACATACACATAAACATACCTCAGAGATAAATGAGTCTGATAAATTGCTAGGGTGGGATCTGGAGAATGGTGTGACATCTGGTGTGCTGTTGAAATAATTTTCTAATTCCTGGACAAATGGCTGAATCCCAGTCTAGGAATGCTCACTTGGATGATTCAATCATTTTTTAAGATATAGGGAAGTAATTACTATAAAAGTCAACATAATACAGGGTGTCCCCCCAAAATTGAATGATTGTAAAGTTAGTGTTTATTAACATACAGTTCATTTTCAAAATTTAGTAGAATCGACAGAAATGAATAATTTTTTTGGCAATGCCTGCTTTCAAACTGATGACCATTCTGGTCCAGGCACAGCTGATAACGCGAAGGAATGGAATTGCAAACATCAAGTATCCTTTTTTTTTGGTATTTGTGCACTCTAAATTTGTCAACTGTTGCTGGTTTTGTACCATAAACTTTATCTTTTTGTATCCCCACAAAAAAAGTCTAGAGGCACTTTGGGGTAAATTTTCTTCAAAGCTTAGTCTGGCTTCACCCATTATTTCAAATCAGTTAAAACTGAAAAGTAGTAAAAATTAAGTGAATTATCAGCTATTAAAATATGTATACATATTCTGAATACATCCTATAGTTAGAAAAAGATGAGAAGAGAAAGAGGATATGACAAGGATGGGGCCCATGGAAGGAATTCTTCAAATAGGAAGCAAAAGGCTATTTTTGTCCTGGGTGGCTTCCGTATGATAATAATTAAGCCACATCTTTTATTTATGTGATTATCTGAATTTATTTTTTTAATTTTATAATGGAAAGATTCATCAGGATCTTAATGCTGTAGGTAGGATTCAAACCCAGTGATGATCTTACAAGAACTCAGAAGTACTGTGCCATACCCTGCAGTAAAAAGCTGTAGCTAATTACTATAAACTTTGGCCAATGGCAGTTCAACATAACCTCATGGAGGCTCCCTAACACCCTCTTCAATTTATAATTTGATTTCAAAGATGTAACATAAAAAAAAGAATCTTACAAGGAATGAGTAGTAAGTCTACTAAATTATGCACCTTGTACACACATTTGAAAATAAACAAAAATGCCATATGCTAGAAATTGCCTTTTTTAGTAAAATGACAAATAATATTCAATCATAGCTCAATACCATTGGTCCTCATTGGCCCAACAAGTTCAACTTTCTATTTGCATTCTGCTGCGTCTTTTGTTACCTCATGATAAAGAGATCGAATTGGCTTACACACCTTTGTTCTGGGCTGTCATATCTTTTCTTTCACAGTAAACTCATGCCAAGACCTTTATTTCATTTCCACACTATACAGGCTAAAAGTCAAGAATAGATTTCACATTCTCTTGCAATTCATGAGTGCCTTGCTGTTTAAAAAAACATTTTTAATATAGGAGACCATTAATTACTAGGATTCTGATTGTAATTGCCTGCTCTCAGAATTGATGAACAAAGCCATTTTGGAAAGCAATCAATTTGAAATCTAATTTGTTGGCGAAATGAACCATATAAACAAAATGCCACTTGCAGTTTGTCTAAAATGAGATGTGCTTAACGAGCCCGTCAGCGTCCGCGATCTTCAGCACCGTGGGTCGCAGCTACCTCAAATGTCATCCGTCGGACCTAGCACAGGGAGCTGAAACAGAGCACTGCCCGCGAGCAGCGCGAAATGCGAAACAGATGGCTACGGGGTCCCCACAGGGTGACTTTGGGGAGCCGCTCTGAGGTGAAAGCGGAGTGACTCCCAAGATGAACTAAATGCAGAAACACATTTATCTTCCCAGTGTCACGCACCCAAAATAGCTGGGATTGTTTTAGGTATCTCATTTCATTCACATGTATTCAGAATACAAAAGACTAAAGTGCAGGAAACTGGATTTGGGGAAAATACACACACACACACACATGCATTCATGCACATACACACATATAAAGCACACATATATTACATATGTAAAACATGTGCCACTTAGCAGTGGTGATACGTTTTGAGAAATGCATCCTTGTGTAAACATCACAGGATGCACTTACACAAGCCTAGATGGTACAACCTACTACACACCTAGGCTACGGGGTATAGCCTCTTGCTCCCAGCTACAAGCTATTTAGCATATTCCTGTACAAAACGATATGAGATTAAATCAAGCACAAGAGCACATGATGCAATCAAGAGACACAGTAAACTCAAGATGTATGAGGCTGCTGCTGGCATAATACAACATACTGTTTCATAGCAAACTTGTTCTTAATATTAAATAGAAAGGCTGCACTCTGAATGACAAAAATATAGTGCACTAACTGTGTCAAGCAATAACATGATCATTTATTATCAAGTTCAGTTGATGCTGGAACAATATGGGTTTGAACTGCCAGGGGTCACTTATATACAGGTAGTTTTTCAATAAGTGTAGTAGGTCCTTTGTATATGTGGGTTTTGCATATGCAGATTCAACCAACTACACATCAAAAGAGTATTTTTGCATTCCCAGCCTCAGATTCCCAACTACAAATTGAAAACAGTATTATGGATCTATTATTGATTAAACCTGCAGATGCAAGGGACTATTGTACAGTCTAAAGTTATACTGGATCTTGGACTGTGTGAGGTTGGCATCCCTAACTCCTGCATTGTTCAAGGGTCAACTGTATTATGTTCTGTACCTAATTGTATATTCGATACTGTTATTCATTGGCTCCTCAGTAGGTTTATACCAGCATCACCACAAGCACGTGAATGTGTTGTGCCATGACATTATGATGGCTAGAATGTCACTAAGCCATAGGAATTTTTCAATCCTTTATTATCTTATGGAACCATTGTCATTTGGCAGTTCCTTCTTGGCCAAAACATTATTATGTAAATCATGATCATATTCAGAGAGAGGGAGGCAGAGAGCGATAGAGAGCTGGAAACCAAAGGTATCTGGTGGGCTATGTTGTAGAATTGGTTCTTTTGAATCAAGTTTGACCAAGCATTCACTTGCTCTTTCATCATTTAAAGGGAGATTTCCTTTAAAAAGTTCCTAATAATCTTTGATGAGTTATTACTGCATGATTCCCAGACTTTGCAAATTGTTAAAATGAATAATAAATACAAAACCTATGAACATGTATGTGTTGAACTCTTAAAGTTAAACTTGTTACCTGATTATTTTAAATTTGATAGATTATGGATAACTTGGAGCGTATTTATTTATACAGTTTCATGCATCTTGCATAAATAAACTAGGAATTACTTGAAAATACAGTAATCTCAGGGCACGATAAAACCAAAATAAACATAAAGGTGTGAGTTTTTATTTATACACTAGAAGCCTAGTGCATGAAATTTGAGCACAGGTAGAGTTCCTAGGTCTGGCCAGTGATCAGGGCCAATTGGTGGGGTGACCATGGGGCGATCAGGAGAGCCCTGCTGGCACCCACCTTGGCCAGCCTGGGGCCTGTGGGCTGGGGAAAGCTCCTGTATTGAGTATCTGCCCCCTGGTGCATGTCATAGAGACCAATCATTCTGCTGGTCAATTTGTATATTAGGCTTTTATTTTATAGGATTAAAAAACTCATTTTCTGCCTACTATTGCAGTAGTAGAGTTTTTAAACTCAATCTCTCCAATGTACTTATAACTTCAGAAGTTATGCACTTTATTTTTAGCATTTTATCTTTTGCCTGAGTAATTCGATGTTCACATTTAATTGAAATCAAATGTAAACAGAATACCTAATATCATTACTGGTCCATGAGTGAATCTTCTTCCTCCTGGACAATGCATGACTTTGGAATGCTTTAACTCCAGGCACATTTTCTGTCTTACATGTTACAAATGACTAACATTTTAGTTCTGTTTCATGCTTTAATCCCCTCAATTAGATGTAGTTAATTTGGCTTTATGCAGTCATTATTTTCAATTTATTTATGTGTTTACCAGTTTTTTTTACTCACCATTAATTTTTTACATTTTGGAAATTCTTAATAGGACTCATTTGCCTTCTTCCTGGTAGTGCATTCTTCGTGCATTTTAAGCAGTGATCTCTCAGTTTATTTTTCCTGACTGCAAAACAGTAATTTAGTTGGCACACAGTTTTAGATTTACAAATATTTTCTCTCATCACTTCCAGTGATGTCATTGAGAAATCATTTATTTCTTTTCTTTTGTAGACAATCATCTTTTTTTTTTCTGGTTGTTTTACATCATTTTTAAGGGTATTATATAAATATATTAAAAAGTGTTTAGAAGTAGATTTTTATTTATTTCTCCTTCTAGTATTACTTTGTGTACAATGCTTTTTTGATTTTTTCTATCATTAGCAATTCTTAAAATTTCTCAGCTATGATCTCTTCCAGTATTCTCTTTCATTCTTTCTGTTCTCCTTTGGAATTCCAATTGGATGCATATTATTTAAAAATTCCTCTGTGCTTGTTTCTCCTTTATATATTTCATATCTTTCCCCTGTAGTTTCTTTAGATGTCTTATTTATATTTTGAATTTGACCTGTTACTTCTTTAAATATTTCAAATATAGTTACTTTATATTCCAGATCTGGTAATTAGAGTATTTGGAATCTCAGGTATTATTTTCTATGATTTTTTTTTTTACTCATGATAACTTGTTTCTCATCAATTATCAAAGTTTAGGTTGTAAACTCAAATTCATGTGAGTTTAATGTGCAGAAATCTGTACTAGCCTCAGTTAAGGACAAACTCTTCCATAGAAGATGTGCGTTTCTTTTTGCCTAGCAACTAGAGGCACCACTATCCTTGGCCTACATTGAGACATTTTTGGCACGGGTTTTCAACAGTCGTGTAATTCTATTTGAAGGCAGAACGAATGGTTAGTAATTTTCCTTTGAATGTCAATCTTTTGTTCCTTGCAATGTCAATGCTAATATCAGCAAGCATTTTCTTTGTTTTCCTCTGACAGTAGCATACTTAGAAGGTCCAGACGGCATAAGGGGACCTCCATTCTAACTCTACTTCGCCCAGGCCAGAGTACTCACACATCACAATAAATCACCAGTTTTTAGGTTTAATCTCTGGTTATTTCTTCAACTCCAACTCAGTATGACTTTATCACATTAGGAATCTTTAAGATAAGGAGACCCATTCTCATTTTTAAAAGCACATATAAATGTTTGCATTTATATATATTTTAAAACATCATTTTTTTTTGTTTCTTCCCCTTGTTCTACCTGTAATAATATTCAAGCACTCTTCTAGGTACTGCAGAGTCTTTAAAGAACAGCATCAAGCTTTGTCTTTGAGGAATGCATCCGAGGAATCATATAGCACTGTAATGCAAGGTAGAAATTCAAGTTCCATAAAAATAGTCCAGATGAAATGGAATCAAGGGGATGAGTGGTCTAGGATTTGACATTTGGGGATCAGGGCATAGAGAATTAGAAGAGCTGTTACTACTTCCCTCTTCTTTAGAAAAGTGAAACCTCTGCCAATGACATCTTCTCTCTGTGTGACTGGCTCCTCCCTCACTCCTGTATAGTTAAAGCCATTCTGCCCTCAGAATGTGGCTCTTTCTTTTTTCTCAGTCATCCATTTTAAAGGGAAGCCTTTTGTGACATCCTTGAAAGGTCAAAGTCTTTGTTACTCCTAGTATATGTGCCTCTCATTCACAGAACCGAACAGATCTCATTTTAATTCTTACAATTTTAGATTTATCTAAATGCTTAATTTTAGTTTTCCTTATAGAGTGTACAATCTAAGAAGGTAGTCATAATATATGCTTTTTGTTCATCATTAAATTCCTAGCACCTGGCATTGTGCCTGTGAAATATTTGATTCTCGATATATATTTTTTGAGTAAATCAATGAATCCCTCCAATTGTATGTTATTTGCTGATTAGATAGGCCTTTAGCTTGCAGCTCTGTCCAGCTCATTGCTTAGCATATTGCTTAATCAAATGCATAGCCTTTTGTTAGACACAAGACAGTTTCACTGGCCACATTACTGGTAGCTGTGGTAACTGAGTGACCCAAGTTCAGGCAACCTTGGAGGCTCTGGGGTTTATGGGATTGGGGTAGACTGGTGCTGTCTCCCTTCTCTGGTCTGCAATCACCCACTGTTCTTGCCTCCACCTTAATTGAATTTAAAGCTACAGAAAGTCATGGGATACATTCTTAGATTTGAGAGTAGTTAGATATAAAAACAAAGACAAAGCATTACCCTGTTCTGGGCCATCCAAGAGCTCCTCAGGAGAGCTCAGAAGATAGATTTTGGGTTCTACCATGAGAGTATTATATCAGGTTTTATTCTATTTATAGTTTCTTCAGTTTTATATATAGATACAATACTTGTAAGACAAAATAGGAAGTCAAAATAAGCAAAAATAAGTCAAGATTTAGAAGTAAAACTATGCAAGTAAATTGTGAGATGGTAGACCAGTGATAACACGGACTGGGTTAATTTTAACAGTTTCACAGGACAGGTGTGTAGAAGGAATTTAATGTTGTCTTTGGAAGAATAGTCTTCCCTAGGCTTATGAAGCCTGTAGCTAGGGTGTGCACAATGAGAGTCTGCAAGGCTGGCCACAGGGCACAATTTGGCCATCAAGAGGATAGCATCAAACCTGAGGCAGTGTTCAGAGGTCTCCATTGAATGGAGAAGAAAAGGGATCCACTGGGAAGCTGTAGCTATTGATGTGATATGTGAAAAGTGGCAGCCAGGAGAGCAACTTTGGAAGTATTAGGCTGAGCTTTTGTCTCCAGGATAAGGGTCTTCCTGATTCTCCTGGATCATCCACAAAGCCTTCCACGGATTTCCCACTGCTGCCAAGGCATTGAAGACTGTGTCTGGGGAGGGAGACTGAATACGAGGCAGTTATATCAAACAGAGCTTTCCCTCCCTATGGGACTGACTGTGCCAGGCTCTCAGAAGACATAATGCGCTTGTTAAGGTTTGGTGAATAGCACAGTCTTCTCAGAGGGCGATTTGGGTTCCCATAGAGAAGTCATCAACACAGGGTAAGAATTCAGCCAATTATGCCTCACTTCATCAGTCCCATTTAGATGGTAACCCCATGGGGCATGGACCATGTCTTTCCTTATGTATTGTACAGTGTTGAGGAAACATTTGGCACTCAATAAATACCAATCTAGAGCTTGTTTCTTGTCCCCCTCAGCCTCCCACTGAGCTGATCTGAGGAAGGAATTCCCTTTGAAGTGCCTTGTCCCCATGTTTTTGATAAACAATGCCAAGGCACAGAGAAAGATGAAGCATCTACACAGTTCTGAAATGTTTTGGTATCCATAGATGATAAATGCTACCTCTGCAGTGATATAGCTGGGGGGTGAGGAGCATATTTAGTGGGACTAGACAGTGAAAAAAAGCTCTTCTTTCATAAACATTGTCTTATTCTTACCTCTCACAGATTCATGATTTGTGTTTCCAAACATCCATTAATAATACTGCCAAGCTGTTGCTGAGCTGGGAGGTAGAGCCCTTATAAATGTGGTTCACTTTAGTTGTTCTTGAGTTTTACCATGTACACAGAGGAAAGCTAAGTATATATAAAGGGTAAAAATTAGAAGAGACATTTAAGAAAATAAATATCAAAAGAATAAAAAAAATATATGCATACCCCATGGACACAAACAACAATGTGGTTATGGCCAGAGGGAGGGGAGAGCCGGTTCTGGGTGGACGGGGGCAAAGAGGAAGGAAATGAGGGATGATTGTAATAATTTCAACAATGAAAAATATATATTTAAAAGATAACCTGTGATAACTTTAATAAGCCGTGACATGGAGTTACTTATAGCATTGATGTGTCTCTATTAAAATTAGCTTTGTTTTTTATATTGTAAAAATGTTACATTTATTTTTGCATCAAGAGAAATATATGTACAAAACTTTTTATAAGTATTGAGATTCAAAGAACAAACACCCCAGAAAATAATATGGTATAATTAAAATACCTGTAGGCATCTGAATTAACATATGCATATACATTGAGTGGCCAGATTATTATGACCACCTGACGTTTGTAGGCAAATTAGCTATAATTTCGCACTGAAGTTGCTAGAGGGCCAGACCATTATAAATAGGGAAGCAAGTTGTTTACCATCATAGTAGAAGTGATTTTTTTCTGAAGATATGGCTAAACAATGTGATTTAACAGTCTTTGAAAGTGGGATATATGCGCACACACACACACACACACACACACACATACTGAGTGGCTAGATTATTACGGGCCACCCCATCAGTACTTCGTTGGGCCACCTTTTGCCTTCAATACTGTGGCGATTTTTCTTGGCATTGACTCCATGAGATGTTGGAAGGTGATGTGAGGAATCTGACACCATGCCTGATGAATAGCACTGTCCAGTTCTGTGAGATTTGATGGTTATGGAACCAGCTGCCTGATGGCTCTTTTAACTTCGTCCCACAAATGCTCAATTGGATTGAGATCTGGTGATTGTGGGGGCCACCTAAGCAAGGTAAAGTCTCCCTCATGTTCTTAAAAGCACTCCTGCACAATATGAGCACTGTGGCATGGCACATTGTCGTGTTGGAAGAAACCATCTCCACTGGGATACGCCATCCACATGATGGGATGAACTTGATCAGCAATGATACTTAGGTATGTTGTGCTATTCAGACTTTGTTCCACATGAATTAAAGGCCCAGATCATGCCAAAAAAACTTGCCCCGAACCATAACACTGCCCCCACCAGCTTGAAGGGTTGTACTCATGCATGTGGGGTGCATGCTTTCATGCTATTTCTGCCAAATTCTCACTCTGGCATCTGCATGATGCAACTGGAAACGTGATTCATTGGACCACATGACTTTTTTTTTTAATGCTCAACTGTCCAATCCTTGTGTTCCTGTGTGAATTGGAGACGTTTTATCTTGGTAACTGCAGACAGCAAAGGTGTTTGAACAGGCCTTCGGCTTCCATATTCCATATGATGCAGTGTATGGCTAATTTGCCTACAAACGTCAGGTGGTCATAATAATCTGTCCACTCATAATAATATATATCCCATATTCAAAGGCTGTTAAATTACGTTGTTTACTGATATCTTCAGAAAAAAATCACTTCTATTGTCGTGGTAATCAACCTGCTTCCCCATTTATAATGGTCTGGTCCTCTAGCAACTTCAGTGCAAAATTATAGTTAATTTGCCTACAAATGTCAGGTGGTCATAATAATCTGGCCACTCAGTGTATATTACCAAAGGGATATACATTCTTTTATATACTAAAAAATCTCTCAAAGTGTTGTCTTCAACTGCTGAGCCCAAGACATTTAATGCCATGAAAGACTGATACTAATGAGGTTAAGTAAACCCTAGAAGATGTGGCCAGGTGGTGAAATGATGGCAGCTCTTACAATTATAAAACCTATTCCATCTTACAACTTACAAGGATGAAAGTTTACCTTGAACTTTGCTTCAGTAACTTAATGTCTCTTAACCTTGAATAACATACAGAATGAGAATAAGGCATCATGCAGCCAGGATTTTAAAGATAAATGTCATGCCT
>PVJC01001666.1:71870-89952 GCA_004026665.1 Murina feae | reverse complement strand
GCCAGAGCCAGCACAGCTGGATGAATTCTGAATTCCAGTTCACTTTTCAAATGCAGACCAGCAGCGAGATCGTAAGGACCATGCTTCGAATGAGTGAGATTACCACTCCCTCTAGTGCCCCCTTCACCCAGCCATTGTCTTCCAATGAGGTGAGTTTCCTGTTGTGCTACTTTTCTGACAGGCTCTTGGATATTATAATTATGATATATGCAGCCTGGAATTAGGTTGATGAGGTTTGAGCCTTGAAAGAGTCTTTGTTGTTTGAGGTGGGACAGAGATTATCTTCAGTGTTGGGTACTAAAATATTTGATCTCTTTGGATCCAGCCTTGAAAAATGTAAACCATTCTCTTAGTCAAGTACAAGCTATTCCTATTCTAAGAATGCACTATTATGCCCTAGCTGGTTTGGCTCAGTGGATAGAGCGTCAGCCTGTGGACTCCAGGGTCCCAGGTTCGATTCCAGTCAAGGGCATGTACCTTGGTTGCAGGCACATCCCCGGTTGGGGGTGTGCAGAAGGCAACTGATGGATGCTTCTCTCTCATCAATGTTTCTAACTCTCTATCCCTCTCCCTTCCTCTCTGTAAAAAATCAGTAAAATATATTAAAAAAAAAAAGAACACACTATTGCAGTCTGAGAGCCTTGGTGCTCAGGACATTATATGGTCCCTTATTTGCTTTTCTTCAATATATTTTATATATTTTATATTTTAAACTTGTTTAATTATATCTGTTTCTTAAAATATTAGTATTTAACATATCCAATGTGTTTGTTTATATTCTATTACTTTCCTAATTAACATATTTATTCATCAAAAAAATACTAAACTTTTATTTATATTTAAATTTCTTAACTTATATAACAAAAAATTAGCCCTAACTAGTTTGGCTCAGTGGGTAGAATGTCAGTCTGCAGACTGAAGGGCCCCAGGTTCGATTCCGGTCAAGGACATGTACCTTGGTTCCAGGTACATCCCCAGTAGGAGGTGTGCAGGAGACAGCTGATCGATGTTTCTAACTCTCTATCCCTCTCCCTTCCTCTCTGTAAAAACTCAATAAAGTATATATATATTTTTTAAATGAAATACATGCCCAGCTATTGTGGCTCAGTGGTTGAACATCAACCCATGAACCAGGAGGTCATGGTTTGATTCCCAGTCAAATACACATTCCCAGGTTTTGGGCTTGATCCCTAGGAGGGGTTATGCAGGAGGCACCTGATGGACGTTTCTCTATCATCATTGATGTATCTATCTCTCCTCTCCCTATCTGAAATCAATAAGAATATTCTTTTTAAAAAATTAAATGTTTTTTTCTAATGACAAAGTAATTACATGACCTATATTCAAACAGAATAGAAATGTATAATTTTTAAAAAGTTGTAGTTCCCCAAACTATTATAGTTTTGCATAATCCCAATCCTAGGCATCCGTGTTTAATAGTTTGGTATATATCCTTATTCAGACTATTTTTATGTGTCATCCGACATATATATAGGTATGTGTAATGTTATAAATTGCATTTTTCACATTGCAATATAATATAAACCTTTTCATGTCAGCTATAGACCTGTCTTATTTTTTATAATGGCTATGTCATATTTCACTTAGTGACTATGCTGTACTTTATTTTAATCAATCCCTTATTATTGGACATTTGGATTATTTCTAGATTTTTACTCTTACAAACATTGCTGCTGTATTTTGGGGCATTCTTATACTGTGATATCTAAAATTAAAACATATTTACTTTAGTAATGTCAGCAATTCTAAGTTCCCAAACCCATTTTCACTCTTTTTTTGCACCGTAGATCTTCAGATCCCTACCTACTGGCTACAACATCTCTAAGCAAGTTCTTGATCAGTACCTCACTCTGCTGGCAGATGATCCAGTAAGTCTGTTTTTCATTTTTTTAATGTTTCTTTTTTTTTGCTATGTTTATGATTTATTTCTGCCAGTGATACCTGGTATCATTCTCCTATAGCCTCATTCTCTATCTAACCAACTCAGACAACTTCTCTACCATCATCTCTAATAGGAGGCTTGCCTTGTATAGACTCTTGGCTAGATTTGCTCCTTTGGAAACAGAATCACTGGATTGTCCAGTCAGTTGACACAGTCTCTCTTCTTTTTTTAATAGCTGGAGTTTGTTGGAAAGTCTGGCGACAGTGGTGGAGGAATGTATGTCATCAGTATCCTTACCAGTTATTTCCCTACAGTCCGACAGTCGGACTGTGAGTGGCAACTTATGACAGAAAAGATGCAGTAAAATTTAGTATGCTAAGTAAGAGAACATTTAACTAGTACATTGATGATAAAGAAGTAAAAAGGACTTCTTGTTTGTTTTTGTTAATCCTCACCCAAGGATATTTTCCCCATTGACTGTTTTTAGAGAGAGTGGGAGGGAGAGAGAGAGATGCATCGATATGAAAAAAACACATCAATTGGTTGACTCCCACATGTGCCCCAACTGGGGCCAGGGATAAACCGGCAACCCAGATACATGCCCTTGCTGGACTTGAACCTGCGATCCTCTGGTGTGTGGGCTGATACTCTAACCATTTAGCAACACTGTCCAGCGCAAAAAGGACTTTTAATTAACCAAATTTTAGTTAAGCTAAATCCTGACTTAAATACCATACTTAAAGTTTTGAAATATTTATGTATCCTAAAGATGATCAATGTATAAAACAAAAAAACATTTAAATTTTAAATTAGAGACTTAGGAATTAAACTAATATCACAATGACCAGGCCAGAACATGATTGAGTGACCTTAATCCTCTACATAAAGACCTACATAAGGTTCTCGGATCCCTAGCCACAGCCACTCTGGAGTCGGTTGTACAGGAGAGGTAAGGGGATCACTATGATTGGGGTGGGGGTCAGACACTTCCTTTCCATGCCCGATTTGAACAAGTTATTTGATCATTATGTAAGCAACCAACATAGGCATGCCTGCCCCATTTTTATTTTATTTTTTAATTGATTTCAGAGAGGAAGGGAGAGGGATAAAGATAGAAACATCAGTGATGAGAGAGAACCACCAATCGGCTACCTCCCGCACGCCCCCCACTGGGAATCGAGCCTGCAACCTAGGCATGTGCCCTTGGCCAGAATGGAACCTGGGACCCTGAGGTGAATCAGCTAGGGCCACTTGCCCCATGTTTCCACTGGGCTGCTACGGATTCCATCTACTGCTCTTCATCCTAAATATCCTCCTGCTGAATTCCAGTGCCATTTGGCCAGCCTCCCTAACGCTTTTACTTACCAGGGCAGGAAGCGAGGCCCTCTGGTGTGTCAGCAGCACCGTCCTCAGTCCGTCTGTGGAGCTGTGAAAGAGTTCGCTCATTGCTGTCCCTCTCTGGTCCTGGCTGCACACATGGAAACAGCCACCACCGTGTGTGACTGGGAGCTAAGGCGTGCGGTTTGCTGTCATCGTTCCTTTCCAGATTTGGGTCTCGCTGTGCCAGAATATTTCGTCTAGTTTTGCAGAAGAAACACCTGGAGCAGAAACAGGTAGAAGACTTTGCAATGATTCCAGCAAAGGAGGCGAAGGACATGCTTTACAAGATGCTGTCAGAGAACTTCATGTTGCTCCAGGTAACCAGGGGTGGTAGCCGTCCCCACAGAGCTGGACGAGCGTGAGAGGAACTCATGAGGCCTGCATCCTGGGCCCCAAGCAAACTCTTACCCAGCTCTGAGGCAGGAAAAGGGAAAAGATTAATGAAGACACAGCCAGCATTTGAAAGATAGTCATGGAGCTTTAACTGGCCTAGTTAAAAAAAAAAGGCACAGCCAAGAAATCTCTCCACCCTTTTCCTTTAGTTCCTGGTCCCTGTGATTTGTCCTTTCCTTGAACTTTATGTTTATTATAGAAAACGTTTATCGACACCTAGTGAGTTCCACTATGTGCAGAGCCTGCAGTAGACCTGTAAGGAAATAGAATGGATTTTGGAATTTGAATCACAGCTCTTCCTCTTACCGAGTTACGTTGAGCAAATTACCCACCATAATTTTTCCCATCTATAATGTGGTGGGTGGTAAGAAAACAATGTGGTTGATAGTAAAGATCAAATACAGTCTACCTGGCACACAGGAGTTGCTCAGTATATGTTAGTTGCCTTCTTCGCTCCACTCAGGATGTTCAAATGGGAAAAACAGGGCAGCTCAATTCTCCTTGAGGCTGAGCATGCCGTAACCACAGATGTGAATGACTGGGGAAGAGGAAAGTGTAAGTCAAAGAAGGAAGGCATAGTGGCTTCAGTATAACTCCTCTCGTTTTTCTTTCTGTGGACAAGTAGGAAATTCCCAAAACGCCAGACCATGCCCCTTCCAGGACCTTCTATTTGTACACTGTGAACATCCTGTCAGCTGCACGCATGCTGCTACACAGGTGCTACAAGGTAACTCCTGCACCTTCTTCCATTCCCTCCAGAGACCAGGCTTACCCTCACACCCCTTTAGCCTTTTTGCTTGAGCTCCTGAAATAGAGCTATGTGCGTGTTTTGTCTTCTCTCTCCTCAGAGCATAGCCAACTTGATAGAAAGGAGGCAGTTTGAGACCAAGGAGAATAAGTGAGTAGCAATTTAGTTTAGTAATTGCATGTTTTCAAGGTCAAAGGCTCGAGGGGAAATTTCCTATAGAAATGGAAACCAATAGAGACAGTAACCATTCTGGTTGCATTGAATTGTTGGTTTAGGTTGGCATAAATCATGCATTAGTCTACACTCTGCTAATATACTCCCAGTGAAATAATTTTGTAGATTATATTCATGAGAAATGTACAAACTGGCACCACACTTAAAGTGTAAATGAGAGGCAGTAAGTGTTTTGGGAGTGAAGTCACATTTCTAAGTTTGTAGAAAACATCCTTAAAGGGTGACATTATCCACTTTGAGCAGGAACCTGGTAAAGGGCATTATACCCTGGGGCTAATGGGTAAAAATCTCCGCCGCTAGGGGACCAGCCTCAGAGTTGTGTGTGTTTGACAGGCGGCTCCTGGAAAAATCGCAGAGGGTGGAAGCCATCATCGCCTCCATGCAGGCTACAGGTGCGGAGGAGGCTCAGCTACAGGAAATAGAGGAGATGATCACAGCCCCAGAACGCCAGCAGATAGAGACTCTGAAACGTAACGTCAACAAGTAAGCATCCCCCACTTCAAGCCTGCGTTTCCAAAACCTTCCAGGGTGACCCACCTCTCCACGTTGACACAAACAAACCTGAACTCACTCTCTTTTCCAGCTCACTTTAAACAGAATTTAATCCACCTATTTCCCCGAACTGAACTCGGAAGACATCCTCAGTTTCTCCTCCCTCACCACACACTCTTGTTCACCAAGGTTGTTGATTTTACTTCAGCTCATGTGTCTCAAATCTGGCCTTCTTACTTGGTTCCCAAGATGAGAGAGACACATCGACTGGTTGCCTCCCACACACACCCTGACCAGGACTCAAACCTGGTACCTTCTGGTATATGAGATGATGCTCCAACCAACCAAGTGACACCAGCCAGTGTCCAAACTAACTTTTGTGTTTTGATTTTATATCCTGCGACTTCTAAATTTTGTTTGTTGACTCAAGTTTTTTTGCAGATCCTTTGAGATTTTTCTATGTTCAGGATCATGCCAATCTGAATGCCTTTTATTTCTTTTTCTTACCTAATTACCTGGCTAGAACCTCCAGTAAAAAGTTGAATGGAAAAAAAAAAAAAAAAGTTGAATGGAAGTGAAAAGCAGACATCCTTGTCTTGTTCCTGATCTTAAGGAGAAAGCTCTCAGTCTTGCCATTAAGTGTGTCAGCTGTGGGGTTTTCATAGACGGTTCAATCATGTTGAGGAAGTCCCCTTTCATTCCTAATCACAACTCAGGCTAGCCGCGCCCACTTTCAGCTTCTATTTTAAAACACGTTAGAACCTTCTATGCCTTTACATGTGCTATTCTTTCTCCTGGTTGCAAGTTAGACTTTAAATCCTCCCAGGAGAGGCTGTATCTTTTGAATCCTCAGCAATTTCCACAGTACCTGGTATTTAAGAGATGCTCAGTAAATGGGAGAATGATCTATCGGTTTCCTGCCTCCTACCCATTAATCTCAAGGGTAACCAAGCAATTCTGCATGATCACACCCCGCCCAGCCTGTCACCGTAAATCTGCTAGTAAGTGTTCCGTCTGGGCAAATGCTCTCACTTTTCACTCAGGCTGGACGCCAGCGAGATCCAAGTGGATGAAACTATCTTCTTGCTGGAGTCGTACATAGAGAGCAACACGAAGAGGCAGTGACCCTGAAGACGAGCCTTCCTCAGAGACCTGAGGGATTGGAAGGAGAAATGAAGGAGGTGCCTGGATGCATTCTTCGCAGTGGGATAAACTGCGGATTCTTGTGCTGAAACCCTCTATCCCTGCCTCCTAGAGTACGCCAGCTTGCTGATCCTGTCTTCGACCCATCACTACATTCTCTCCTCCTCGGCAGGAAAAAGAAACTGAGATCCCACCCAGAAGTCAGCCCAGCCTGTGTTTGAACATTCCTGGCAGCAAAGAAACTTCTTCCTAAGCAGTCCATTACATTTTCAAAAATATACCTGTTACCCAGCTGATGTCGCTCACTGGCTGAGTGTCGACCCATGAACCACAGGTCACGGTTCGATTCCTGGTCAGGGTACATGCTCAGACTGTGAGCTCAATCCTCAGTAGGGGGCATGCAAGAGGCAGCCGATCAATGATTCTCTCTCATCATTGATGTTTGTTTCCATTCCTCTCCCTCTCCTTTCCTCTCTGAAATCAGTAAAAAGAGGGGAAAAAAGCTATGCCTGGCTGTGATCTTACACACACACACACACACACACACACACACACACACACACACACAATGTAGGGAGTATAATGTGAAAGACTGCCACCACATAGGGAAAAAGTCTATTTCCAGGGCTAGCAGGTGGATTGGCCGAAGCAATCACTCTATCACCTATGGATAGAAGCCACTTTTGCCAGCTCCAGGCTTCTAGCACATCCGAAATTACGCATGTAAAACACCCTGCATGTAGTAAGTGCTCAATAAGTCAGCGGTTCTCAACCTGTGGGTTGCGACCCCTTTGGGTGTCGAATGACCCAGGGGTTGCCTAAATACATCCTGCATATCAGATATTTACATTACAATTCATGACGGTAGCAACATTATAGTTACGAAGTAGCAACAAAAATAATTTTATGGTTGGGAGTCACCACATGAGGAACTGTATTAAAGAGTCGCGGCATTGGGAAGGTTGAGAACCACTGCAATAAGTCATTGCCCTTCTCTTCATGATCCAAAAGGCAAGTCTGCCGTCTGTCTCAGCACCATGATTAATATAGTAGTTGATGTAATTTGTCAGAGCAGCTTTAGTCATTTAAAACAGGTTTTGTTTTATAATCTCTTCAGTTTCCTCTTAATGTTGGTTCTAATTCATTAAGCATTTAAGTGCCAATTAATTACTAGATATAATATACAAAGATAAACAAGATGCCAGCTCCGCCTTCAGGCTGCTCACCCGCAGGCGTTCACTGAGCATCTATTACATACCCAGTACTAGGCCAGACCTTGGGGGTACAAAGAGGACTCTGCCAAAGCACCGGCCTAGTGGGAGGAGACAAGTACAAAGAAGGGGGGCGGGTATAAAGGGAAGTTCCAAGTACAGAAGCCTTGGGGAAAGGCCATAGGGCGGGAGGCTTGATCTGGGGAAGGGTTTGCCAGGTGGAGGGAAAGGACCCTAGAGGGAAGCAGAGCCTGGTTCTGGGGGAACCGTAAACGGACTGGGAGTCCTGCCAGAACTGAGGCGAAAGGAAGCGGGGGCGCGGGGGTGGGATCCAACGTGTTCTCTGGGTACCTGGTTGGGAGACGTAATGAATGAGGGAAGATACTTGTGTAACAGGTGTGCAGTGTGGGGAGGGGCTGTGGCTGGTTGGGAGGAGAGGTTGAGAAATAGTTCAGAAATAGTTCGGGGGATCATCGTCCGAAACAGAGATGGGAGGAAGGAGCTGAAGACCTAGAGTGATCGCCTTCCTTAGTTACTAAGTTCCACCCATGGATCCTCCCCAAAAGTGATGCCTGACATTTCTGCCTTCCGACCACGCGGCCCGAGGGGGCGCCGCTCGGCCACCAGAGGGCGCCAAGCGGACGGTGACCCCGGCGGGTGATGGCGGAGGCGCGGGTGCTGCTGCTGCTGTCCGGACGCCCGCAGTCGGCGGGCTTTGCGCAGAGTGTGTGCGGCCTCCTGGGCGCCGGGGCGGGGCGCGGGCCGTGGCCCACACACTGCGGCCTGCGGCGCGGGCAGCTGCTCCTCTCGGCTGAGCCCTTCCCCGGCGCCACGGCCCGGCTCCCGCTCCAGGTCGGGGCTCTGCGGGGCGGGGAAGGGGTGGGGACGGGGAGGGAGGGGGGGCAGCTGCCGGCGGGGCTGGGCCTGACGCCCCGCGGCGGAACCCTGAACCCACGCGGCTCCCTCCCGCCAGCGACCCGCCTTCTGCCCCTTCGCGGCGCTGGAGCAGCAGCCCGCGCCGCCAGGAGCCGAGCTGCCCACGGGCCGCCGCGTGGACCTGGGCGTGGCCGTCGTCCTGCAGTCCAGCGACCAGACTGTCTTGTTGACACGAAGGACACGCACCCTCAGAGTTTCCCCCAACCTCTGGGTGCCCCCAGGTGAGCGCCCTGAGGACACCCCGCATGCCGGGCAGTGTCAGCAGCGCGTGGGGCCCGGCCCAGGACACGCCGCTCACCTGCGGGCCCTGTTGTTGCAGGCGGGCACGTGGAACCCGGTGAAGCGGTAACCATTGGGCGCCCCACCCCGCACCCGGCACCCAGTCCTGAGCCCGCAGGCCTCCCGGGGAGCAGCTCGGGTGTGGCTGAGGGAGGGGCCAGGGCCTGAGGTCAGCGTGGCCCTCTGACTTGGCCTCTCCCTGCAGCTGCTGGATGCAGGCCTCCGAGAGCTTCGGGAAGAGACTGGACTGCAGCTGCCCCAGGGCCAGTTCTCGTGGGCCCCCCTGGGGTTGTGGGAGGTGAGGCAGGGACCTCTGTTTAACTAGAACCCACACCTTCCACCCACCAGAACCCAGGGAGCAGCCTTGCCTGCCTTTAGAGTTCCCACATCCTGTGTCCCTCCTGCGCCATCTCCGCCCTCCACTTCCTTAGCTGTGTTTCTGAAGAGACAGGAAGTTCTCATTTTTGCCATTTTCTTCTTAGTCCGCCTACCCTCCTAGGTTGAGCTGGGGGCTCCCCAAACACCATCACATCGTCCTTTATCTACTAGTGGTCGCGCAGGAGTCGCAGTGGCAGCTGCAGGTAGGGCTGGCGGGGAGAGAGGACCGGCTCGGAGCCCCGAGCAGGCTGGTCGCACTGTGACTAGGGTTGGGGGAGAGGACGGGATGTCGGGGGAAGCCCTCTCCCGGCCCAAGTTCCCTCCATCCACCAGTGGGAAGGCTGTGGTCGGAACAGGCCTCCTGACAGAGGCCGTGATAAAGGCATCCACGTGTCTGGCCCAGGCCCGGATCCAGGCAAACCCGAGTGAGGTGAGCGCCTTCCTGTGGCTGGGCCCAGCGGTGGCAGCTGCAGTGGCTGCCTCAGAGGATGGGACAGAGGCACCCGGACAGCTCTCTCAGGACCTGCCACCCTCTGTCCTGTACGTAAGAGCTGCTCCCTGACCCTCCAGCACACCAACACATACACACTGAGAAATTCAGCTTCTATTTCCTCGGGGTGAGGGGGACTTGAGTGATGGGAGAGATTGGGGGGTGAGTTGATCAAGTGATAAAGAACACAGAGATCAAAGACATTGTCCTTCCAAACGCCAAGGCTTCCTTCCTCCTGACTGGCTGGCCCTAAAGACCTGGGTTTGTGCCCACTCTCCCACAGGGGCGCCATTGAACCCTCCCTGAACTTGTTTCCTTTCTGTAGAAGGAGGTACACACCCACCCGCCCTTCTCCAGCAGTGTTGGGGGTGCGGAGGGGGGGGGGGGTAGACGCCTTAGCGGCTATGGAAGCGGTTAAGCCAGAGCTCACGGGGTTGTCGTTGTGCAGTGCCGTGGAACTGGAGGAGGGAGAAGTCCGACCTCTGGCCCTGCCCATGTCCACGCTGCTGCAGACGACCCCCACCACCGCAGAAGGCAAAGAGAGGGTCAGCACTGGGACCAAGTTTGCCCTCAGGCTCTGGCTGCAGCACCTGGGCAGGTGAGGGACCATTCCCCAGTACTGGGCTGAAGGCACTAGGGCATGGGGGAGAGGGGTGGGGAGAAGAACAGCTGCTCTTGGGAACCCTCAGGGTGACACCCCTCCCATGTGCAACTGGAGCTCGTGTGGACCCTGGGCCGGCAAAGGAAGAACAGAACATGGACCCCCTCCCCCCAAACCAGGGACCTGGAAAGCCAAGTGCATAATCCCCTCCCCAGCCCACCTCTACGACACAGAAGATTCACGACCTTTATTATGGGTAAAACTTTGCTACAACTTTGGGAACAGAAAGTAAAGTTACAACAGAGGTCCTCGGCCCGGAGGAGCCTGAGAAGGGAGACTGGGGACAGCACAAGGGTCCTCCCACCTCCCAGGAAAGGTGCAGAGTCAGCCAGACCGCACCACAGGGCTGCAGCCTTCAGAGGCTCAGGCCCTGGGCTGGTTGGCTTGAGAAACACTGTGAACTTAAATATATAAATAGAGCCCCAGGCATCAGCTGGGCCCTGCTCCTAACTCCAGGGGGTCAGGGCTAAGGCCTAGTCTCCGCCTCAGGGAGATACACTGGGAAGGAGGAGGCAGGGGAAGTCATCTTTGGATGTATTTTGGTTTGCCTTGTTTATGTACAAAAATCTACAACCCAAAATAGAGTTCTCTGTCCATGTGTCTGTCTTAGTTTCTCCACCTGTCTGTTTGGCCAAAGAGAACGGATGGATATGAAGAGACAGTGGCTCTGGGGACAGAGCCATGGTTTGGGGACTGGGAAGAGGGCATCTGGGGACAGCAGAGGACCCTTCCCTCAGAGCTCTGGATAGTCCAGGCTGAGAATTCAGCCCTTCCCGCAACTCCCATCCCATCCCATTTGCCTCCCACTGTCTGCACTAACATACCCAAAGGAATATGCCAGCCATCTCAAGAACACTTGAAAAGGTAGGATGGATCCAAATGTCCTTTTAAAAAGGTTAAATATTAACCCTGTGGATGCTGGCCTTGTCAGACAGAAATGAGGCCAAAAGCTAGTGTCTGCGAAGGTCTTTCTTGCCTGTGGCCAAACCCCACCCCCTAGGAGGCAGAGCGGCCGGGGCTCTGGGCTCCACAGCATCCTTCCTTGCTCAGCGTTGGGAGACAGTGAAGGTTTCATTGTCCAGGGCACTCAGTCCAGGGAAATGATGTCTGACCTGCAGCCAGTCAAAGAGGGGCCTGGGGGCAGGGGTCCCCCATGCCCCTCCCTCAAGGCCCCCCCAGGAGCCACAATGCTACTGACACGGCCAGGAGGGGGTGCTGGAGTGGTGCTGCGGTGAGAGTTCCCCAGTGTGGGGGCTAATGGGCCCAGGAAGTGGGAAGGGGTCCCTCGGTACTGGAAGAAATGGCCCAGGGCATCCTGCTCATCTAGCGAGGTGATGACGGAGGGGCCGTAGTGCTGGGGGAATCAAGGGCACAGTGTGAGATTTTATCCATTCCTTCCCTGCCTCCCATCCCTCATCTCGGAACCGTCCTGGATAAAGCAACCCCCTGGGTCCCGAGTCCTTATCTTCTTGAGAAGCAGGGGAGCCTCTCTGATTCTCCCCCTACTTCCCCACGCCCACCCTGACTCCGCCTGAGACAGCCCTCCAGATGGCTATTTCCTTGGCCTTATGGGTGTCTGAAGTGTGGGATGTCCCGAGGAGGCAGGCATGCTGCTCAGTGCACATAGGCACGGAGGGTGAGCAGGCGAGGGGCGGGCTATACTGAAAGCTCTGAAGACAGGACGGCAACAGGGATCAAGGAGGACGTAAGTGAGAATCTGAGGAAAGTACTAGTGGGGCCTCGACGGGGGGAAATAAACCGCCTGTTCCATCCCCTCTTCTCTCACAGAGAAGCCCATTTAAGCCCACAGGAAAAGTGAGAGGGAGGGTGCCCACTAGTGGCCAGAAAGGAAGCTTCAGGACCTGAGACCATAGGAGAGGGGATCACTTACCTGACTTTCAGTCTGAAGGAAAGAGAATAAATCTAAACCTGGGAAGAAAAAAATTAAAGAAGTCAACTTCGTGTCTGACCCCTTCACCACAAAAAAAAAAAGAGTTCCCTGGATGGTGGCCCTGTGCAGAGACCCAGAAAGCTCTGAAAAGGAGCAGGTGCTGACCTGGTTCTGGGGAGGACGGAACAGTGAAGGGCCCCACTTGGTGGCCCATCCTACCTTGGATGTCCGCCCCCAGGGGGAAGGCAGGGGGGTACTCGTGCAGCGGGAGACTGGACAGGAACTCTCCGCCCAGCGCTCCCATCGCAGGGCTCCGAAGCACCGACGACGGCTGGTGACCGGATGCCAGGACCCTGTGAGGGGACAAGGAGCTGGAGCAGCCAGCGCACCACAGATGCCCTGGCCCGGCTCGGCCCCCAGAGTGCCCTCTGCGCCAGGCTTTGCCCAGGACTAGAAAGCTCTCCTGACTCTCCTGTTCCTTCTGCGATAGATTCAGACTATTTCCTCATACCCTTTGCTTCCGGGCAGAGCTGGGATGGCCGCTGAGGTGACAGGACAGTGCTTCTTGGTCGGGGGCAGGTCCTCCTCATCCGACGAGCTTTCTATGGTCAGGTCAATAACTTCAATCTTCTTCTTATTCTCGGATGGATTGCCCTCTTGGACTGGGCTGTACTGGGGGCCTGTGGGTGATCAGGAGACTGTGTCTCAGAGAAGAGGCCACTCAAGACTTAGCTCAGCTGAGGGACAGGGGGTCACTCACCATCCAGCCCATACCCTGGCGGGGGGCAAACCTCAGATGCCTCCTTCTTGGGTTTCAATGGGCACCAGGATCCATCTTCCATGAACTGGATCTCATCACAATCCGAACAGGAATTAAGAATCTCCATGAACAAACTGGGGGAGGGAGAGGAGGGAATTCATGGGACTGGGAGGTGGCAGGGACAACAGCTAGGAAATTCTGCTACTCACCTTCCTGAACCTGTTTCCTCATCCGTGAAATAGGGATATTATCCACCCCCACTGAACTGAGTTGTTAGAACCAAGTAGTGTATGTAAAAGAGCTTTGCAAACAGTTTTAAAATAAATACCTTCTAAGCACCTCTCATATGTAGTACCAGGGACAAAACAAGGAGCAGAGATAGGGAACCCCACGCACCACCTTGAAAAGGGCCTGGGAGCAAGAACCGTGATGCAGGTCTGGAAGGGGCCAGAGAATTCGCCAGGTCAGCATATCCAGGCCCTCAAAGAACTTTACTGCGGGGCTGGGTGGGAGGTCCGGTGTTGTGAGTGCTGTAACAGCTCGCTACCGTGGCTCTGCCACTCACTAACAATGTAACTTTGGGCAAAACACTCCATCTCTCTAGGCCCCAGTTTCCTCTCTTGTAAGGATGGTACCTCTGTCACAGTTATTATGAGGACACAAGGAAACAGGTGTGCAGCGTGCTCAGCGCCATGCCTAGCACACAGTAAGTCCTCCGTGTTGGGAATGTGTAAGTAGATACTATAAAAAGGGAGAGAGTACATGTGTGTGTGTATATGTATACACACCTACATAAGCATATATCCATACACGTGCGTATATGTGAGAGCTGTCCCAGGAAAGGACAGAGCAGAAAGCAGAGTGGCCCTACCCATCGATGATGAGAGATTCATAGGGAGCCTTCTTGTCACACACAGGACACGTCCATGTTGGCTTCTTCTCATTCATCTGCAGGTACAGGGCGGCATCGAAGCTCTGCAGGTGGGCGCAGGTGAGGGCGCGGCAAGGGACGGTCAAGCGCATCTTCCCGAGCTGCGGAGAGAGGAGTCCTCTGGTCAGAGTCCCGCGCCCCAGAGAGCCTCACTCTAGTGGCCGAGGCAGCCTCCTCTGAGTCCAGAGGTTTCACCCAACCCTCCTCCCCCTTCTCTTCTCCCTTGTACCCACCGGGCACATGAGTGACACCCGGAGACTTGTAGTGGCCACCTCACTGTCCGGGTCAGCCGTCAGTTTCTCCTTGACTGAAACAAGAGTGAAGCCAGAGCCGTGGGGCAAACAAGGCTGGAGAGGAGGCCTGGCAGGTGGGGAGGCCAGAAGCAGACAGCACCGGCTGAGAGGCCGCTGGGCAGTGAGCCTCTGAGGGCCCGCAGGCTGTCACCTGGGGGTGGTCTGGGATCTGGATTCTGAAGGGGTGTGATGTTGTGGGTGAGTGTGTGGGTGGGGAAGATGCTTAAACACAGCTGGTGACACTCTGGCAGAGATGACCTAGAGGGAACTGAAGCATCAGGAGAGGGTGAGAGTAGATGACCCTAAGACCCTTTCCAGCTGGGAGAACCCACATTCCAGTGGAGCCAGAGTTAGGGAATGCAAGGGCGGCGCGCGGGGCCCAGGAGGGGTCCAACTTCACCACCACTGTGGCTGGTAAGGGGGGAAAGGGGAGGGCTGAGGATACTGTGAGAGGTGAGGTAAACTGTCATGGGGGGGTCTGGCTTTGATTCAAAAGGCTAGAGGGCCAGGAAGACTCAGATCCGGGTGAGAGTGGGAATCAGGGCAGGATGCTACTCACTCAGCGCCCGGGAGTGGTCTGGGTTCCGGATGCCCTTTGCTCTGAGTTTCTGTAGAAGGGTCCCTGCCGTCAGCTGCCTCACCAGGTACACAGACAAGGAGTAGTTCTACTTGGAGGTGGGGAGACAGTTAGCCTCTGCTCTGCACACCACCCCCGACCCTTTGTCCCATGAGGACCAGGGACAGCAGAGAGACCCAGAGAGAAGGTGCTTCCCAAGCACCCCTCCCCACGCTCTGCACTGCCGGCTCCTCCATCCTCCCTGCCTCGGCCATGCTCACCCGTCCAAACTCAGACGACCAGTTGACCACGATGGTGTTGGGGACAGTGGCCGAGAGCCGAGCCAGGGGTGTGATGTTGATGGGGCGGCTAGGCCTCTTGGGCTCAGCCCCGTTCTTGGTAGGAGGAAGGTAACCCTGGGGAAGGGAAAAACTGGTCAAGGCGTCTGGTCTCAGGCTCCTCACTCCCTGGAGGGAAGGCCAGCTCACTGACCCAGGAGATGGGGCCGCTCAGTGACGGAGCACCATCACTGTGTGTGGCATTCAATCCTAGGTGAAAGGGAGAGCTCATTCACTGACCAAGAAAACAGGAACCTGCTCACTGAGTTCCAGAGGAGGAAGGACAGGGATGCCCCATTGGGTCCAACTCTCGGCTCACCTCTGAGAAGCCTTCCCTTAGCATTTGGGTTGAACCAACATCACTCCTCTGGATTCTGACAGAACCCTTGTTCAGCCCTATCTTTAGCACTCCCTGGATTACACCAATTCGACCAGTTAACTGAGTACCTACTATGTGCCTTAACTGAGTACCTACTGTGTGCCAGGCACTGTGCTACGCATGTCTCTTTCATAACAGGTTTATAGTGAACATTTAGGAACTGAAGCAGAAGGGGTTACTGCCAGGAGGAAAGAGCATTTACCGGCAGAGGGCACAGTTTCCCATTGACCTTGACAAAGAGGTTGGGGGGGAAATAATCCTCCTGGGGGCAGCTGGTCTCACAGAGACAGAACCTAAGACGAGATGAGAGAAAAGAATGGGGTTCAGTTTCTTGAGCAGAATCCTCGGCATAAAACAAGAGTCCAGGGCTGGCGGTCATGGCAGAGCAAGCATGTCTCCTCGGCGTATCTGCCATGCCCTCACGTCACTCCCACCCCAGAGGGAGCCGCAGGGAGGGAGGGAGATCAGCTCACCTTAGCTGCACCTGGATGGTGTAGTCGCATTTGGCTCCCGGCAGGACCTCCCTGTCACACGGAGGGGAGGAAGAGGTATCAGTAAGTGGCCCCAGAGGGCAGGGTGAATGGACAGAGACACAGAAAGTTAGGACCGGGGGACATACAAGAGAATGAGACAAAGCAGGTTCAAGGGGACGGACAGGGAGAGCAGGGCCACGAAGGAAGGGCAGAGGCCGGGGAAACCTGGGGTGAGGTGAGGACTGACGAGATGTACCTGGACGTGAGGATCTGCTGCACTTGCTGGGGTGTGAGCGCAAAGGTGAAGTGCGCTTCCTCAAACCGCTGGCTAGAGGTGGACGCTGAGGACAAGAAGGGGCAGCTGTTCCCACGCCCGAGCCCAGCCTGGCAAGAAGTGGCCCCCCTCCCAGGCGGATGATTCTACAGGATTAAGGCCTAGGAAAGGCCTGGGGAGAGGCATGGTGCGCAGGGAGCTCTGAGGGACCCAGAGAGCCGTACCGAGGGTGGTGGGCCGGATGAGCTCCCCGTAGACTTCATAGAAGGGCAAGGGTTTCATGGTGACATCAGGGTGCACAGGCTGGGGCAGAGGGGGGTGCATGTCCACTTCACGCTTGGGGCCCAGCAAGGTGCCAGGGGCCAAGAGGGCCGGGGGGATGGGAGCTAGAGGACCAGAGGAGCCCACAGGAGGGGTTCCGGGAGGCAGAGAGAGCAGGGAGAGATCAGAGGGCCCCAGTGTCTTGCGGGGGAAACGCCGGCGGTAAAGCTCTTTGATCTTCATCTGGACGCTGGGGGCACAGCTGGACTTGAGGAGGTGCAGGGCCTTGGCCAGGAGCTCGTGCTTCCGTCCACTCTTGTTCCGGCCAGCAAAGCCAAGGAGCACCTGGAGCTCAGACACCCGGAAACTCATCACCATGTGCTGTGGAGAAGAGAGAAGCTTGAGAGCCCTGCCTTACAGAGGCCTCAGACAGGGGCTGGGCTACCAGGTGGGCAATGCGGCTTCCCAGCACCGATCCACAAGATGCTTTCGGCCAACCTGGCCAGAGGGACACCTTAGTCCCACCTCAGTGACCCTCTCCGGTGGACCTACCCAGGATCCCCAGAGCCTGAGCAACCCTAGCTGCCCACCCTGCAAGCTGCCCAGGTGGGGGCAGGGGGCAGACAGCAAGGCTGCCTCTGGCACACCTCTGAGCCCACTGCAGCCTCCTGCCTCCATCCTGCCCGCAGCCTGGACTCTCCTTCCAGCTGTTTACTTTCTTTCCTGCTCTGTCTCAGACTCTCAAACCCTTCCCAGCCTCCAGGGCAGAGGACAGCAGGCAGGGAAGGGGGGGGAGAGAAGGAATTCCTGCGGCCTGAGAGCCACAGGGGAGGAGGGACAGGCGGCTGGAGGACTGGGCCGCGGGGCCACACCTCCCCACACCTCAGTCCACCTCCGCTCTTTTCCCCAGGTTTCCAAGCTTCGTGGCCAGGGTTTTGAGGTCAGGTTCACTGCTCACAACTCCCCACATCCTTCCTCGGCGTCATTTACATAACCACCCCTCCCTCAGTCCTACTTCCAAAACTGGGGGCGAGGTGGTTCCGCGAGAACGTCTAGGGGCCCCTGCCCTGGCAGGCCTTGCTAGCCCCCCTCCGGCCTCCTGCACAGGAGGCCCCTGGCCCCGGCCTGCCTCCATGTCCCCGCGGGCTCCACCAGAACCCCGTCTTCCCGTCCGAGGTTCACACTCACTGGAGCAGGTCCTGCCCCGGCCCCAGGTCAGGGCCCCAAGGCGCCCACCGCTCCCAACACGGGCCGGTGGCCCCAGCCCCAGCGCTCCGCCTGCCCAGACACCTCTCCATGCACCCCCTCCCGCCTCCACGACAGCTCTCCCTCCGGCTCGGCCCGACCCGGACCCCTACCTCCGCTCCCCCTGCCAAATCCGACTTCCACGCGCGTCCCCGCCCCTGCTCCTCGGCCCCCCCAGAGGCCCCACCCCTGCCTCTGCCCCGGCTCCGCCCCTGCGCCTCGGGCCCCCCAGATGCACCCCTACATCTGCCCCGCGTCCCCGCCCCCTGCGCCTCGGCCTCCCCGGCTGCACCCCTGAGCTCCGCCCCCTGCGCCGCGGTGCGCCCCCCCAACTGCACCCCTCGGTCCCGCCCATTGCGCCGCGGCCCCCGCGCCCCGCCCCCTGCGCCTCGGCTTCCCCAGCTGCACCCCGCGGCCCTCCCCCGCACTGCCC